>PNEQ01008104.1:0-38331 GCA_003012365.1 Medauroidea extradentata
AATCTAAGCCGAGTTCTCAATGCTAAACTTTCAAAACAAACTTTCGCGGGTGTTTTTCAAAACAACATGCTTGTTTACTGCCAGATATCGTTCGGGTGGTCATAGCAACTTGCAACTGCCCGTCCTGCCATTTCGCTGCCAGCGAAAAATGGCACTTGCCCTCGGCTGGTAAAACTGGCAGACCACGCGAACAAACCTAGTTTGTTTTGAACAAGCATCGTCACGTGACGTCACGCGTGACGTTTTTTTATTGCTGCCAGTCCTGCCCTTACTCGCCGAGCATGGGCAGAAATGGCAGTCATTTCTGGCAAAACTGGCATCTGCTAGTCCCACCCGAACAGCATACCAAAAAAACATTTCCGGTAAAACGAACGCCTACTGGCAGAAAACTAGCAGAACTGGCACAAAACTGGCAGACTGGCAGACCACGCGAACAAACCTCTATTGTTGACGGTAATTTTTTAGTAGGCTACTTTTACAATAAAACATTTTGGAAACCCAGTTGACAAAAGTAGCCTTAGTTACACTAAAACTAACTTTGAAAATTATTCAATTTTGCTGATAGTATTACTAAGGCTTTATTGGCAACTGGGCTTCCAAAACTTTTCTTTGAAAAAAGACAAAAATCGTTCAACAGTGTTGATGGCAGGATATTAAACGGAGGTTTATGAGAGTGATGTTTATAATAATGCGCATGCCGTAACTTTACAGTCAGTCGCCTCGAACATCGGCCACATCACCAGCCGTGACTTCCCAACGCGCAGGGGCGTCATTTCTGGTTTTTTTTGGGGGGGAGGGGGGCATGATTTTTTTGACAGTGACCTTGTTGCATCTTTTTTATTAATTAAGCATGTATAAATCAGAAACTTCATTAATAAAATTTCGGTTTTATGTGTTTACGTTAGTATTTTATAACTTAAATAACAAATTATAAAAGAACATTTATACACACATCCTTCTAAATCCAGGGGAGATTTCCCCCCTCCCCCTAAATCGCGCCACCGCTAACGCGGCTTTCTGTAGATAGTAACGTGAAAATATGACCCCAAGGGCGCCCATCTTATAGATTGTAAGGGGGGGGGGGCCAAGACAGGGTGAGGGTTTAACATTTGGCTATTCACCCATCCCCCTTATTAGAGGGGTGGTCCGGGGGCCCTCCCCCGGGCTCCCCCGGGAAAATTTGGATTTCTGGGTGCAAAATGGTGCTATTTCAGCAGGGTTTTTTTTGAAAATCAACTATACTATCAATTCTCCCCCCTTACAATCTATAAGATGGGCGCCCTTGAAACTAAACACATTGTGGAACATCTGTTAGGGGGGGGGGCTCAGGCACCCCCCCTGCCCCCCTGATGGGCGCCCTTGTATGACCCACTCTCTGGCTGGTATCCCGACATCCCGTCATATAGCCTTCACGCATTCTGATAATGAATCTTTTGACGCGATACCGCTTAACAGCTGCCATACAAGCCGTTACGATTTCCGTTACGTCAGTTGTTAAACTGGCTGCCATGCTTGTTGCTAGGGAATATGCTATAGTCGATTTTATTATCTTTCTCTTCAGTTAAAAATACTCCTAGTTTTAACCCCCCCCCCCCTCTTTCCCTTTTTAAGAGCTAAGATCCTGGTAGTCGCAAATATGATTAGTAGCTTGCCTTTCAAATTACGTCACGCACCGCCACTGACCTTTTACATCATTTTTCACCTCCGTAGGTGTCGAATTAAAAAAAAAAAAAATAGTGGTATTACTTTCCAGGCATTCAAGTAGCATTGTTCTTAAGCAAAAATGACACCCATATCTAACAGTTTAATGGTCAGTGACGATATATGTCGTTTATGAATTGAAAACACATTTAACATTTTTGTGTCGATTTTGGCAAAATCATGAAATAGTATTTTCGTAGCAACATAATCCCGAAGCCAAAATCACTTCGATATCTCAAATTATGGTTCCAAAGATATGTAGGAATAATCAAAAACATTTTTACGCGTTTTTCCACCCCCTAAAGTATCGAATTTCGAAACGACTTGAGATCCCATCTTAGATATTTGTATAAGTATTCAAGTGACGTAAATAAGAAATGTAGCCCGTTCCGTTCCAGCCACGTAAAAGTTTCACATAAACCACGTTTCCTCCCTCTTCATCTAACGGGATTCGAATTTCGAAAAATTATGATGAAAATAGTTTTCAAGGTATTTACATAATTATCATTTTAAGCAAAAATCAACTATACAGGGTATCTTGAAAACTTTGCTAGATATTAAGAAATAATCGAAAACACATTTCAAGTCTTTTCTTTCTCTTAATAGTCGAACATCGAACAGAGATTTATATTTGGTAGCCAGGTATACATATCAACGGAAGGTAATTTTAATTTATAAATAATCTTTCAGTCAGTATATATTATTTTCAAACGTGTACAATATTAGTATTTCATTTTAATGTTTGATTTCTTCCTCGAACGTTTTCATGCATGCCAGTGTAACTGATATTCTGCAGTTAATGATTAATTCAGATTTAATTGCTATCTTAATCTTATAATATGTATTTAGAGATAATTTCGAAATACAAAGCTGAATTATGTATGTTATACCACAAATTCGAACAAAATTTGCGTGCGAATTCAAATGTTTGCAAAATAGTTAAGAATATTACGTTGGTCGTGATATTAGTGCATGTAGAATATCAGGAGTGATCGGTTGCACGAGCATTTTTTCTGGTCCTATTGTAAATTCCCGCGACTAGCATACTCACAAAATTATTACTAAATAGATTGAAGTAAAGACATTAGGACAAAAATGCTGCTTACATAAATAATTTTAAGAGTTTTTTAAAGTTCATTGCGTACAATTATAAATTATACTTTTAAAATACTAAGATTTTTGCCCACTGTGTGTTTTATATTTAGGTTTAAAAACTACTTAGATACCACCATTATGCACCTTGAAACTTAAATTTTCCTGGGGGAAGACCCCCGGTCCCCCGCTTCTTGTTACGCCCACGGTAACAGAACAACTATGTTAATACATCCCCCTCTTCAAAAAAAAAATTATTAAATCCACTACACCGTGTAACCCTACCCCCCCCCCCCCGCCATCAACTAAAATACGTTCCTGCTCCCTGGGTACCGCATGCATAACTGATCCACGGAATACACTATTGTCATGAGAATAACTACAATCACATATTTTTTTAATGATTTCCTTTGCACTCAGAACTGCCCTAGACTTAGCCTATGTGAAACTCTTTGAAATAAGATATACCTATAATTCTACCATTACCTTAGCTGGAAGTGTGCAGTTCCACTCTGAGAGCGCGGTCTACCGCAATTTTCATCATTATTTTATTTTTTATTTGTACCAGATATTTTTTTTCTTATTTTAGACACAAAACGTGACTAAATTTGACTCTTATCAATTTTTTTTATCTCTCATAGTTTTCGCGTAATGGCTTGTTAAAGTCATATTTTGCATGTTTCCGTTTTAACGGCTACATTAAAACCAACTGATATACTGAACTCAAAAAAAATCACAGGATAAAGACATTGCAGGCTACAATGTCATGCTCATAAAATTAAAGAATACAAATTATTTGTATTTTAAAAAAAATATTGAATTCTTAAAATTTTTATTTTCAGTTTTGGGATTTTTTTTAATTCAAATAATTTTTATTCATTAATTTTATGAGCATGTCATTGTAGTCTGCAATGTCTTTATCCACTGTGATTTTTTTGAGTTTGGTATATCAGTTGGTTTTAGTGAAGTCGTTAAAACGGAAACATGCAAAATATGACTTTAACAAGCCATTACGCGAAAACTATGAGAGATAAAAAATTTCATAAGAGCCAAATTTAGTCACATTTTGTGTCTAAAATAATAAAAAAAAAGTATCTGGTACAATTAAAAAATAAGAAAATGGTGATGAAAATTACGGTCGACCGCGCCCTTAAAATCGTAACTCAGCCAACATTCACCATTAATAAATTGTCAAATGAAATTACCTTTCCTACCATTGTCAATGCACTGGTAACGTCATCTTTAGATCCGTGAACTGGTTACTGACGTGTACTTATACATGTTGATTAGTAGTTAATGCAGAATAAGACATTTATGGCACTCAACCCATACGAAAAAGTATGTCTGGACCTGATCTGGCTAGATCTGAAATTGGCCAGAGTTGGCATCAGGGATAGAGAAATATTCACTAATTCATATTTGGCCCGGATCTGGCCAATTTCAGATATAACTCTTTTACATCTGGGAATACTTCTAGTTTTGCATTCAATCTCGCGATCAGCACGCCTGTGCTGTAGACAGGGTCGCAGGATTGTCTCACAACTGAGGACGTTCATTGGCGAGGAAGATAGGCCGAGACCACGGCCACAGAAGAACAGGTATGGACACTCGCCCTTGTTGTTTAGCTTTAGTTCGCCAAGTCACCGCGAATAATGTGTTTTATTGGCGCTTCTGTTAGGGCGGTCGGACTCAAACTTCGCCCACTTCCTTTCAATTTATCAAAACGTATTTTTTATCAATTTACGAAATACTTCCTTCGCTCACAAATTTAAGAAAAGGCTCCTGCAATCTTTGTTTACTTTATAAATTTAACAATGGAAAAAGTGGGCGTAGTTTGGGTCCGACCGCCGTAACTGAAGCGCCAATAAAACACAATATTCCCAGTAACTTAAACTACAACCAAATAACAAGGGGGTCCTGCAAAACACATTTGTAGATAGGCGAGTGTCCAGACCTGTTCTTCTACGACCGTGGCCGAGACTGAGAGAGACAGTGCCGGATGTTGCTGACAGTTGTGAGAAGAGGGTCGGAGTATACATTCGAATTTGGTTTTGTTTTCCCACGGTTCTAGTCTGATGACGCATCGCTGGGCAGCGTGAGTATAGACGGTTCGGGGTAAAATGAGCTGTTTGGAAACCCTAGTTACTTTTTTTCCTCTCAAGTTAATTTATAGTTTCCTGCCACATTTTAATACAAACTAAGCAATTCTGGTAACAATCCAAGTGTATGTATTCTACTTGTACTCGAGACCTAATCGTTATTCTAGACAAAATGGCCGTTAAATGTGCTCACTTTATCGCGAACCACCTATAATTAGAGACCTGAAAAACTCTCGTTTTCTTTTGGCCCCAAGCTAGAATTCCAGCAACTGTAAGTTCGTGCCACTTTCGCAATTGGCCAATGGGTCGTGGATCGTGACTCATTTGACACTTCCTGGAAGTCGCTTAGCCAATAGTACAGAAGCAAATAAATGCAGGCCCATATCATTGCATCATCGAGCAGCCAGTGAGCAGATAATGTCTGCTTGAATACACACATGTTCTTGGAGGCTAGCCTACAGGTCAGTGAACCCGTGAATATTTCTAGTCTCTACCTGTAATTAGGGACGGGAATTTTTGGTGAAAAGATTTTTGCCCTGCTTTGTTTGAGTGCCTTACGTGCACACCTGCAGCTGAACTTCATGGCTATTGACAGAGTGTTTTTGTGCAGAGTCGTTATTCATTTGACTGTGCCAATCAGTACACGGATAGCTGCCACACATCACGTCCGTGATTTGCGGGTTTAACCTCCACACGCTGGATGTTACAGCATCCAATCACTGACCACATGGCAGAGCTGCAGGTTTGCATGTAAGACACTGAAACAAAGTGATGCAAAAATCTTTTCGCGAAATTTCCTGTCTCTACCTGTAATCATCCGCCCAAACGGTGTTTAGGTGCTTACGAAAACGAGGTATATAATCTATTACGTAGTATTGGTCACGTGATCAGATTTACTAAGTCGTTGAATTTTTAACTGTTCCTTCGAGCGTACGAAAGCGTACAAGAGTTGTATGTTGGCGGCCTATTTAAAAAAATGTGCCGAAATCTGCAGAAGCGGTATATTCAAGTAACCCTAGACCAAGTTGGCTCAGTGCAAAATATATTTTTGTGCTGTTACAATTTAAATATATGACATTACAATTACGTATACTAGTAACGTATGCTGTACAAACATGCTAGAATTACCACCTGAAACACATTTTTTTAGTGTACACACGCGGGAGTATTACGTTTACTTTTCACGCGCTCTTTCGTGTGTTTCGTCTGCTGGCGGCTATCTACCCATCTCCAGAGCAGGGTATATCTGAGTAGATCCGGCGAAGAGATCAAGTTGAAAATTTACACATTTTGAACTCAGGTAGACAGAACTCGCAAAAGGCTTTAGAGTAATGTCTATTCAATCGAGTACTTCGAGTAACGTTTCCGTAAGAGCCTATTTCCTGATTTTCCTTCAGACGATTTTTTTTCCAAACTTGCTCCCAATCACGGTCGTAGAAGAACAACATGTCTGGACACTCGCCTGGAAACTTGACCTCCTTGTTGTTTGGCTGTAGTTCACCAAGTTATCGAGAGTGTTGTGCGTCTTTGGCGCTGCACTCAGAGCGGTAGGGCTGAAACTCCGCCCACTTACATCCCATTTTTTTCATAGCTTACGTTATAAAGATAAACAATTTATCAAAACCTATTTTTATCAATTTATGAAATACTTCCTTCGCTCACAATCCTAAAGCATGGCTCCAGAAATTTTAATTTACTTTATAATGTGAACAATGGTAAAACGTGGGCGGAGTTTGAGCCCGACCGCCCTATTGCAGCGCCAAAGATGTACAACATTCCCGGTAACTTGATGAACTGCAGCCAAACAAAAAGGGCGGCCAAGCAAAATACATTGGTAGATAGGCGAGTGCCCAGACCTGTTTTTCTACGACCACGCTCCCTATATAAATATCCTATAGGGGGTTCGCGATAAAGCGAGCACTTTCGACGGCCGGCCATCTTATCTGGAGCAATAATTTAAAAAAAAATGTTATTGTGACCTCTGAAGTAAACTGTTGAGTACTGTACTATCTATATACACTTTAATCGTAATATAGGGTATTTTGTTTATATTACAAAGTGGCAGGAAACAGTATATTATCTGAATGGGTAAAAGTAGCTAATAGGGTTTCAATAGTGCTCTTTTTTATCCCGAACAACATATAACATATACAAAAATCAACAATTTTTTTATACTATCATGTTTTCTATAATTCATTCTGCAGAACATCTTGAACGCTTACTATCCTGGAGCACCCGGTTTCTGTTCCCAGCTATGCTTATCCTGATTTCGGTTTTTTGTGGGTTCCCAAAATAGCTCCAAGCGCATGTCCGGATCATCAACATAGGCAATTGCCGATTCTTCTCCCAATTCCTGTACTTGCGTAACGTTGTGTGTTACAGTTTTTAATTAACTTGCTGTCGACGATACGTTAAGGTCAATAATATAAAATTAAGCTAAATTTCCATATTAGGGGCGCCGCCTACCCGCGCGTCAGAGTCTCAAAAGCGACGGAGTTGAAAGGTCGACCTTGAAGCGCGCATCAAATGCCGTGTCGCCTCAACGAGCCAAGCGCTGAACTAGCGTGCAAGCTTCCCGCCGAACCGTTTTTACTATGGGACACTAAGCGATGACCATATAATATTATTGGTGGAAAGTCTTCAACTAAGTTCAGTGCAGGTCGCAATCTGAGTTCCACATACATCCTGTTAGTACATTTTGAAGTACGGAAGTCTGAAAAGGCCGTTTTTAGCCATGTTGGAGGACTTAGAAACAGTGTTTTTAATTAGCGTGGCGTCTTTACCAATGAGGTTCCAACCTTGTCTTAAGTTTGTTTTCTTTTCGTACGTTGGCACAATGGGCACACGCGGAATGTTTTCGTAGATAAAACCTGCTTACGAACACACTGCAACGCATTTAAAGTGTGGGGTAGGCGGCCGCCTTAACATACAAGTGCAGTATAATTAGCATCCATTTTAAGCATATTGAAGATTGTTCACGGTGAAGTAAGCACCTTTTAAAGCACAGATAAAAATTTGTTTGGCTCAGTTTCTATTTTTCAATAATTGGTCATTGTAAACATTGCATATGGCTTATAAACACACAGTAAACATTAAATTGTTCTTAGAATTTAATGCCTGAGGTTGCAGAATGATGTGATTATTACTGACGTTGGAAGAGAATTAGTGATTACATTATATTAAACGGTATTTAAATTTATTTTAAATGTTATTTGAAACAGTAAGTGTATTTACATTCCCATATGTGGGCCTACTTTATTAAATATATATTGCGACAAATATTTTTGTAGGATGTTTTGTTAAACAAAAAAAAAAATTTACTGTAAGGTAAACAGGTGAAAGAGAACAGTCATATAGCTCTGTTTCTTATCAAAAGCAAAGGGAAATAAAAATCTACTTTTAGTCGTGAGCAGAGGTCTTTGACCTGAACTGTGTGATGGAGAGTATTATCACGCAAACGTTTCTTTGTGTCTCCTGTTCTCTTGCACTAGGATATTGCTTGCCGTATATTCACTGAGTTACTATTAAGTGGTTAGTAGTTTAACTATCTAGATGGGCAGGGTGGTGCTGCAGCAAAACAGCAAAATGAGTCGATATCAAGACGTTTTATGTAAAACCAGCGTTTACGCGTGTACACGTATCTCCGTAAATAACTGTTCGGAGAATTCTGTCTTTTTCCACGACAGATAAAGAGCTCTTATCTATAGACGCCACTTTTTACTTTACTCCTATCGTATGCAATTAAAGACAGACATAAAAAATAATAGTGAACTTGGCTAAACATAGTATTTTTATGGCATCGGCGGGCGTTCAGACTCCTGCATAGAAAGTAGGAAAGTAAACAACACACATAATGGAATCTGTAGATTCCTTTAGCTTCAGGCACGTGCAGTAGTAATATATATATATATATATATATATATATATATATATATATATATATATATATATATATATTTGCAGACCTAATCTGCGTCTATTAGACCACAGCTATCGAGATCGGGACCCAGAAACGCGCGTGATATGAGTAGGGCCATGAACATTTTGCGAAAAGAATTATGCGATAGTTTGTTTCAGTGCTTGGCAAGCACATCTGCAGCTTTGCTTCATGGTTATTGGCAGCATGTCTCTCTTAAGAGCACTGTGTACCGGTTTCAGATCTCCGCGTTTGACGCGCGGTAACAGCGGAGTGATAAGAGCCATAGCACCACACTCGACGATAGGCACATGGTCTCTATTCACAGCGCGCTAAGCTGACGTGCAGCGTTTTCCTAGAACTCTTTTTCCTTTGGGACTTAAAGCGATGACCCTAAAATTTTATTTTTGCATATTTTGAAGTAAAGACCAATACACGCACCTTATTTTGCAATTTACATATTCAGGTCGTATTTTCAGAGTTACAGCAGTCTTTAAAAAAAATGTTTTAAACCATTTCCAGAGTTCCAAAAATCACGTTACTATGAAGCACACTGAATTTAAAAAAAAAGTGGCATACGTAGTTTCAAGCGAGTGTTCTTTTCGTAGATAACAACAATAAGAATAAAAAAAAAAAAAAAAAAAAAAAAAAAAAAAAAAAAAAAAAAAAAAAAAAAAAAAAAAAAAAAAAAAAAAAAAAAAAAAAAAAAAAAAAAAAAAAAAAAAAAAAAAAAAAAAAAAAAACTTTTAAGGAGACTGTAATTTGCAGAAAAGTACAAATAATTCGCCTGCATCACATATTTATATACAAAATTCATTCAAAGAGTCTATCATCCAAGTGTAAGTAACGGTAATTCGCCAGCAGTGATTCTCCAGGCTAAGAAGCGTCCAAAGGAGCAAAATACCGGCAAATTCAACTGTCATTTTAATCGTAGAGAACGTGCTTCTCTCGAAGTTAAGTAATACAGAAACGTATAAAAAGTATTCAAGACGAAAGATACAAGCGATTAATGGACGCTGAAAAGAAATACGCGTATGCTCAAACATATTTTAACTCAGCAGTGCTTTGGAAATTCCGAGAAGGCTTTTTTTTTTTTTTTTTTTGTTCAGCAAGTCATGGAACTTCTTTTATCATCTTTCCAATGGAATTATTCAAACGAACGTGATATTTTCATTCACTTTTTTTGCGCCCTTTTTCCCAATTATTTGTGAAAATGTGTAACATTGGATGCTCTATTTCCTTGGCACGTATTTTCTACCATACTTCGATAGACATGTTGCAACCGGATATAATTTATATGTTAATAGTTTTATAAAAAAAGGCAAATGTGTAAATTACATAAATCATGAAATTTAACTGCTGGTTTTGTAAACGTTTAATATAGCAGAGTAACTTATGTTACGTAACTACACGGCAGACCCTGATCCCTTTTTGGTTACAAGTTGACAGGTAAATATGCAAGTACTTCGGTATACAGGCAGGTAGACAGGTACGTAAGTAGTTAAGTAAGTATTTAGTCAGGTATGTAGTTAGGTAATTACAGATTGGGCGTTCTAGTCCTCCTAAACAGTTTTCTACTTAATTAGTGCCCATTAAATTTTTGAGATATTTTACAAAGTACTAGTGTGAGAAAAGAGTAAATAAAAGATCAACATGATTTTTTTAAAATTAATGTTAATATCGTTATAAATTGTTATAAAAGTTAATATGTTTAATATTTTGCAATTCAGTTTTCAAACTGTGCTTCATAAAAAATGTTGACCTGCATGTTAAAATTAAGTTTTACATAAATTCATTAAGGGTTTTGCATGTAGTTAAATTTTAAACTATATTATAAAATTATAAATAAAACGAGCTTGATATTGAATACTGAATGGAGTTAAAAGTCAACTGAATTGCGAAATTCCAGACAAATTTCTCGTGAGGTTACTACGACTTGAAGAAACACTTGAACCAGAGTACACCATTGTAACTAATTAACTTTTTATGCATTACAACATATTTAACGTTAAAATGATCATGTTTGCGATTGAAAAGTATAAAAAAAATGTTCAGGTGGTTTCGCGATTTTATTACATTTACCTTGATGTGATGTCAGATCAACTAAAAAAAACAGCATTTGATCAGCCTAAATGTCTTGTCAAAAACGAAGTTGGTACTATAGTTGGAGCCAACGGCTCAGATTATTCGTAACGGAAATAGAAGCACCATGTCATGTATAAGAGAACAGCCCCCATTCCCTTGGAGTAATTTCAGAGAACCATATTACAGTCGTACATCGACGTGAATCTGGCAAAAGTGACAATGACATAAATGTTATTATATGAAAAAAAAATGCAATTTAAATAGTAGAGCAGACAAAAATCACTGCATTGAGACACAACAGTAGGCCTATTAAACTACGAGTAAACGTTGACAATTGTTCCTACAGATATTCCTAGCAATTTTGTCAGTTTATCTAATTTTCACATGGTCACTTTTGGCAATGAACCAACGACGTATATGTATCAGTGAATGTGGGTAGTTTTTAGCTTTGTCAGACGATTGAAATTTCCCAGTATGGCCTTGTAAAATTTGATGTAACATATTAACTTGTTAGGCTTTATGTACTTGGCTTTGACTTCACAGTAAAGTTTGCACTTTTGAAGTCCTGTTATAATTTTTCATTTTATCACATTAGAATAATATTAATTCTGCTCAGGTTTATCTAAAATAGCAGCGTAGGTAATAAATGCAGTTTATAGATTTCGCAGTGATAAATACAAAGTGTCACAAAACAACTAATATTTTTGATTATTATTTTTATAAAAAGACGGTCTTCAAAATTGTTTACTTTATCTTGAACAACCGTACATAGGTGATGCACGGTAAGTTCCAACATTGTTACAAATGGCACAGAAAATTGCACTTTTAGTACCGAGCAGTTATTTAAAATAAATAGGTTACCTTCTGTTGTTTTATTTACTATAATTGTACAGTACTAAGTGTGATATTTTCGGTGCTTTTTTTTTCCAACAGTTGTGTTCCTATATTGTTGCCGGCCTCTGTAGCGGGGTTGGTAGCACGCTGGCCTATGGCATGAGAGGTCTTGGGTTCAAATCCCAGCATGGTCATTAATGTTCGTGCCGTTTACTTAGGTTTAGATATTTCGTAAGCTGTCCCTTATTAAGCCAAACGGGGGACGCAAATAAAGTCTCGAAAATAAACAAATGAAACCTATATTACAGTTCCATGTACTTACGATACTGTATGGAAATGTGTTCGGTCTTTCAGGAGTGTTTTCCTAAACTATATTAGCCTACTTTAAGAAAGAAAATTGTCTTAATGAAATTACCTTTCTGTCTTTCGGTCTACGTAAGTATGTGTGTATGTGTACTCTCCCCTTAAAAATTACTGAACCTGTCGACCGAAATTCATAAAACTCGGTACACGTGAATAGTATTTAGTAAGGACAACTGGCTTTTACGTATTTTGCTTTACGTGTAGTCTTAATTTTCAAAATGGCGACAATTTGATATTTTTTTGGCCCAATGACATGTCTTAGAAACCATATGGGTCGAGTCCTGTCAAATTGTTAAATTATTATAGTTCGATATCAGAGCATTATATGTAGCAGGTATATTGTTGGTCCTGCCATTTTGTACGTTTGCAGAATATTGACTGATAAAAACTTTGTCATATTTCGAGAACTACTAGACCGACTACAACCAAATGTTACATTTTGATAGCTGTCCATTCAACCTTTGATTTAAGAAGAGTGCATTGTCTTAGATCCATCATTTTGAAAAATTACCCAAAACTGAGTGAATATTGATTGTATGTAACAATTCGAGAACTTCAAGACCGAGTGTAAACGAATACAATATTTGAATCATTCAAATGTTGATGTCAGTAGAGTTTATTGTTGTGGGTCTTGAATTTTGGAAAATGGCGCGTCATGAACAATGCAGGGATGTGATACGAAACTACTAGGGATTTAGTGACAGTGCTGAAAACCGTGCTTTTTTGAATACTCTCATTCGCTGTACGCATAGTAGACCGCAAGTTATGTATTATCAGAGATAGGCCATATTCGACGGCAGCATATCATGTGTCACGTGCCAAGATTTAGTACTAAAACCTGAATATGAGACGATTGCAACATTATGACGACCCCTGCGTTTTCATATTACTCTGAAGGAATAATAAACTTCCGCTCAAATTGATTGATTGCAATATATTGTAGAACATAATTTATATTGTCAGTTGGGCAGTTAAATTAAAACTGATGCAGCAAACAATGTTCTGCAATACAAATAAATTGTAGTGTAAAATCGTTTTAAACGACTGGGGTTGTGAAAAGTAGTATTAACGACCCCTATTTTTTTTTTTTACTAGAAATCGTACTCGACAAGTGACTTTGAAGATTATCTTAAGTGTTTTGTACTGATTGACCTGTAATGCCACTTAAGATCGTAAAAAAATACAAGAAACTATTCTACATGGGAATAAAAATTTGTGTTTATTGTTCAGTTTGTAAAATTGAGCTTTAATACTTAATTAAGTGCCACATTTAAGCGAACAGGGTTTACTTGGATTCACTTACCTGTACTAGAAGTATAGGTTCGCTTTTTTGCAATGCAGGAACATGGTGCTAGTCGTTGGTAGGTAGGCAAGGTGTTGATCGTATTTAGCCAAACTTTGCGGTACGTAGTTTCCGCCACTTTGGTTGACCATTGTAGACACGTGCAAAATTCACGTTATCATTTGGTAGCAGACTGAACTTCACTTTCCTATACATAACAGAGCGTAATCTGCGATTCAATTGGCAACGAACTTTTATGTGTTGTCATTTACGTGTGTTACGTCTGTACAGAGATTGACCTCTCTGCCGTGGAAGCATTCTCCGCGGCAGGTCACGACAATATCGGCCAGCGGGAGACGTCGAACGAACCCAGTCACTTGGAGTCTAGTCAGATGTCAGAAAATAACGCGAATTTTGCATGTCCCTAGCCGTTAGTAAACGCTCTATAACTACACGCCTAGTTTTACAAATTACAGTAGCTAATAACTAGCGATGGTGAAATATTTCGAAAACTTTTTGTGCCAACATACCCTTGAAAACGCTGCAGTTTTTTTTTTTTTTAACATACGTGATTGGTACAGAAGGCGTGTTCGAAATGGCTTATTTGGGGATTTAGGGTTTAGGAATTTAGGGTGTATGGTTTCTAACGTCAAGTATCAGCGCTGCATGTGGCAGAATCGGAAACTAGAGGTTTGATGTAGTTTCGATGTTGTTTTGTTAACCCTTTCGTATCCAGGTTTACGAAAAGTCACTTCTTTGCCCGGATAGAGTAAAATTTTACAAACTGATACGTTCGAAGGACGAATGTTTGGTTTAAAAAGTGAATCTAGCTATTTGCTCGCATTTGTTTGTCACAAACTAACTAATTTGCTACAATATAGCAAATATTCTAGACTAGCTATCTCTAACAGGTTGATTTTTGTAAAAATCCGTTGTACGAAATAATACCTTTACCGTACAAAGACATTATTAAGAACGATTTTTTTTAGTTATTCTATCCTTTCAACGAAAATATAATTTAAAATTCTATACCAGGCAATATTTTTATTATATTACAAAATAGGAAAATTATTTTTAATATATACATGTATTATAATTGTCTATACACAAAAAAGTAATCGCGATGTTTTGTTCTTTAGTTATATAATGCTTGTCGTAGATAGTTATTATTAGTTTCGGTTGAAATACGGGACCATAATACTTGAAACAACAACAGCAGACGACTTTACGGACCTATTTGGGGATTTAGTGTGCTACTCTACCTCAGTAAATTTCAACCCTAAATCACCAAATTTTTAGGCCCTAAAATTGGTCACGTGGTCGATTTAGGTACCTAAATGGCAGTCTTCTAGCGGATTCGAACACGGCTAGAGTGTGAAAAATCGCGAGAATGTTTACTGCCAGCGTATTCTGCAAATCAGTGTAGGTAGCGTCCTGCGTCGTGTATTATTGGCCGGCGGTTATGTGGCACAGTATAGTTGTTTACAGACGAATCACAGACGTCCAGCCGCAGCGCATCAGAGTTATCATTGGCCCACTCAAATAGCGACTCGCCAGTAACTAAATAAAATACATTACATTGAAGCCTAGCAGACAGTCAATTTTTCCCGCGGTAATTCCCCTTCTCTAATGATTGGATGATAACTCTCCGACACGACGTAGATGTCTACAGACCAATCACATGTGTCAAATTCTATACCAGCAAAATTCTCATTAGCTCTGTCAAATATGGTAACAGGTTCACGTTCAGGCGACAGTCAGTTGCATAAACAAAGCCTCGTCTATTCACTTTAAACTGGGAACTCCCCAAAACCTATAATATCCGGAAACTGTATTTTATTGAGGCCAAAGATGTTAAGTTAAGAAAGTGGTGCAACGTTTGCAATGTTTTTTATTTCAGGGAAGTTTTAATGTTGAAAATTTAAAGATTATTGAAAAATGGCTGAAATACAAATTTTCGCAGAGCTCACTTTATAATGAACAGTCAGTATCAACATTTTGAATGTACGTTAAAACCCAGTAAACAGTCAAGTTTTCCCGCGATAACTCACCATCTTTAATTGCTCACGGTTCACAGTTCACGACTAATGACGACTTAAAGCAGTGGCAGTGTGTGTAGGCCATACTGTTCACTACAGCTACCCCGGTTCGGGGTAAAGTGAGCATTCAAAAAAAGCCCTGCTAAATTTCTATTTTCAGCCGATTTGTATCTTTCCGCCCGTAACGGCTAACGATGGGAAATATCTAATCTCTCTAGACGTGCCGCTTAATGTTTGCGCGTGAAAAATAAATTGTACAGTCGATTGGAACCTACATATTGATAAAAATATGAGTTTATTAATCTGATATTAAACACAAATATGTAGATTTAAGTTCATTTTGTTTCAGTATTGTTCTATTTAATTGGAAAACACACTGACGTACATTCGGTAATTCGCTGCCAACTATGAAAGGAGTAAGGTAACTACCGCAATGTCGACTTATGCAGTAACGGTTAGTGTTTTTTGTTTTAAAGGTAAAATATGTAGTGCTCACTTTATCCCAAGTGACCTTTAGAAGCCGTTTCCAAAATCTGTTACCAGGGACAGGAAAAAATCGCGATTTCAATGACACGCATGCTAGAATCCATTGTACTGTGCGTACTCAAGCCCTGTATATTCGTTTATTGTCTGTTGTTTCACTGCGTTATCAGATAGTGAACAAGTAGTCGGAGCTTGAGTATGCATAGATAGTTGATTCTAACACACAGGTCATTGAATTCGCAACATTTTCCTGGCCCTATATATTACTAGGGAACTGAAAAATTCGCGTTTTCTTTTAGGTACAAGTTAGCATTCAAACAACTGTAAGTTCGTGTCTCTTTCATAATTGGTCCTCGACTTATTTGACACCTCGTGTAATTCGCTGCGCCAATAATAACAATGTAACTCAGTGCAGGCCCATATCTCTGTGTCAGTGAGCAGCTAATGAACTGCGTACTTGTATGCACATATATTCTTGGAGACTAGCCTACAGGTCAGTGAACCCGCCCAATTTTTCCGCTCTCTATATATTGCTCATACCTAGAGACCCTTGTTTTACGCGAAAATAATTTTGCCCCACTTTGTTTCGGTGCCTCACTTGCACATCTGCAGTTCTGCTTCGTGGTCAGTGATTGGATATTTTAACTGTCACGAGCCTTGGCATTCTACCGGCAAATCACTGACAGTGGTGTTGCAGGAAATGTTATTGTTATTGGTTCAGTCAAATTATATATGGCTATTCACATAGACACGCTGCCAATAACCATGAAGCAGAACTGCAGATGTGTACGTAAGGAATTGAAACAAACTGTTGCAGAATTCTTTTCACCATAAATCGTGGGCTCTACATATTACGGTATCGGGATTCTTATTGGCTCAATCAAATAGGGTAAAAGCTCCACATACAAGATAAACCCGGTAAGCTGAACGTGCGTTGAAATCCAGCAGACAGTCAAGTTTTCCCGCGATAAACCATCATCTAAGTATCGTGTATTGTTCTTTAGCGCTAGGCATTATCCACTTCGTCAAAGAGGGCTGCGGATTGGCGCATATGCTTGCGCACTCGCCTCCCACCAAGTCGATCCGGGTTCGATTCCCAGAAGGCTCGACTAGGATTTTCGCATGTGGGGATCGTGTCGGACGATGCCGTTGGACGATGGGTTTTCTCGGGAACCTCCCGTTATGTCACCCCATGTCACCACTTACCTGCGCTGAAAACCTCGCTGTTTAGGATCCACCTATCTTGGAGTACTGGCGAAAGCAAGGTATGGAAATTACGTGTTTAATATTGTGATGTGGCTTAAACAGACCCTATTGAACCTACATACTACATGCCACCAGTGTTTTTTTTTCTTCTTGGCGGAGCCCACATAGCTATAAGATATTTTAGGATGTTTTAATGCCCTGGAAAATACTATCAAATACGTATTTTCATTTTTAAAAAATACATAATCTCATAAATTTTACTTATATTTATATTCTTGTAGCAATAGCCTCCTCTTCTCAGCGCAGAAAAGTGTTTTTGTCCGAAAGCAATGTAATTTAAAAACATTAAAATAACCGAGCTCAGCAAAATGTAATTTAACATGTTAATCCCTATTCTTTCTCACACCACGACTCTCACAGGTAGACAGCACCCTTAAGTGTTGGCCAATGTCTCTTCACTTTACTTCGCATCATTCAGTCAACAAACTGAGCGTATTCGTCCTGTCTTGTGGGAAGGAGAAAATACACGAATTAAAAATCGCAAGTTACCAAGACACAGTGACAGACATCGGTTCTCTCGGTGATAGTTATGTGGATAGAGGGAGAAAAACAAGCGTACACTGAATGTCAAATATAATTTTTTTACAGAAAAAAATTTTGTCAGGTAAATTTACAGGTACTCCTAAACCAAACATACATACTGATTTGAGTATTTTGTAAACATAACATTCTTCGTTTTAATGTTACAACATGCACTATCATGTTGTTTTATAAGGTCAGTGGTAGTTATGTTTCTGAATTACGTTCAGAATGTAACTGGGCGTTATCTTTCACCTACTGAAACTTTGTTTTAAACATTTTGGTGTTTAACGAAAGTTTTCCAGTTTAGTATTTGTGTTTGTATTTGGGTTAATGTAAGATAAGTAGACTCTATTGAAACTTTTTAATTGTATCCGGGCATGTAAATTTGTTGCGTCTGATAGCAAACGTTTTTGTTTGATTTTGCGACATACTTTGTGTCATTTTGCTTGTAATATTTTCTCCCTAGGTTGTAAAGCTAATGTGTTGTGTTCAGTTTTTAGTACACGTAGAATATAAAAGTCGAAGTTTGCGACTGTGTGTAAGGTAGAAGATTAACTGCCAATGGATCACTGTACCCGACATTATAATAGACCAACGGTCTTATTAAAACTATTACTAACACAGTTATAATCCCAATAGTACAATTTAAATTATGTATTAATGAAGGGAGTTTTTATTTTATAACGGTATAAAGTAACTTGTATGAGTTTGCTTTTTATCTTGTTAAAATTATGAACAGAATGCATATTTTTAGCAAAAGAAAAAAGATAAGTATGTAGCTAATGTGTGACGCGTAGAGACAGGAAAGTTTTGCGAATTCAATGACCTGCATGTTAGAATAAAGAAGTCTATGCATACTCAAGCCCCGACTATTAGTACATTGGCCGCTAGTCAGTGGAACAGTGGACAATGAACTAATAGACGGAGCTACTATGAATTTTAGCATGCGGGTAATTGAATTCGCGAAATTTTCCCTACCCTAGACTGATGTGAGATTAATTTACGGCCTTTTATCGCCGATGTATTAAGAGCTGATGAGAGCGAAGTGAGGTGAAGGGAAAACACATCTTTGTCTGAGCCAGGATTTGAACCCAGGGCCTCTTTAACAGTAGACCGGCGCCTAACCGACTACACTACGGAGGGTGGTTATGTTGTTAATGTCGGTTGGTTTGAATGACGGACATAATACCGTAACATGCAAATTTTGACGTGTATGAGTCACTACGCAAAAATATGAGAGATAAATAAATACATATATACAAATAAAGATATGACGGTGAAAATTTCTAAACAGTGCCCTTGAGCTCGTTCTTCAGTATTGCAGTGGTTTCGAAAATATATTTTTTAACGCAAATTAATACATACTGTACATCAAAAACTCATTCTTACAGTTTTAAGACTAATATAGTAATATATCATCATTTGTATCTGAGATTTTCTGTTACAACACACCAAACTGCTTTTTATATTTTTGCCCCTGAAATCTCACGTATTTTGTGGTCAAAATAAGCCAAAATTGTGTAAATAATTTTTTGCTAGCAAACGGTACATTATTAAAAGAAAAAAAAAAAATGCTGTGGTAAAATTGTGTATCGTATGACTGTAAACAGTCTCAAATTTTTTCAAAGCGTTTCGTTGTAAAATATTCGAGTTATTTGCAATTGTTTGAAATAAATGAAATACCAGGGTCTTAAACATTGAGGACAGACGTAGGCGATGCAGAAAGGTCCAGTCACATCCCAACTATAATGCAGAATAATAATGTTCTTGTCGCAAAGTACGCTGATAACACAGTCCACTTGTTCGTGTTGCCTTCGAGAAATGTTTATCTCGCGTCTTCAACTTGTTGCGTAACTGGTCGCACAGCCTTTACGACGCACCAATTCGCACAAGGTCACTTGAGCAAAATCCTTCCCTTGACTGTGCGGGACCAACTTCCAAAGTCGCATCAGTCATCCACACGATTGCAAGGTCTCATTGTTCCGGGTGTTTGTCCTTGCTTTTGTTCCAGGCCCTGACGTAACTTACAATGCAGAGATCGTAGTCAGTATTTGATTCACGCGGATGTTGGCAGGTAGAGCACAAGTTGCAGAGAACTGTATGCGGTTGTGCGCTAGTTGACTCTACAGCCACTGACACGCTGGTATAAGGCCATTCGGAATAAAGTGAACACTAAATATTTAACCTTCGAAAAATATCACTAGCTGTTACTACTTACAATTCAACATTACCGATAGTCACTTTACTGCTTGTATGGTTGGCAACGAAATAACACAACATAGTTCCGTGTTTATTCTTATTTAAATACAACAATGCTGAAACAAACTCAACAGACTGCGATATAATTGTATTTTATATAATTAATAAACTTATTTTTTATCAAACTATATATGTACCTATCGACTGAACAATTTATCTGACACGCGCTAACATAAAGTGACGTGTCCCAGGAGGTTAGACTTTTCCCGTCGTTAGCTGCTGCGCGCGGAAAGATACGAATTGGCTGGAAATAGATCTTTAGCAGGGCTTTTTCGACATAGTGTCTGTGATTTGCAGGTTTAAGACAATGATTTTCCATTTATTTGGAACAATTGCAAATAACTCAAATATTTTTTAACTTTGAAAAATTTCAAGCCTGTGTACAGTCATACGATACACAATTTGGCCAGAGTAGTTTTTAAAAATAATGTACCGTTTGCTAGAAAAAAAATATATTTCGCTTCATTTTGGCTTATTTTGACAACAAAATTTGTGATATTTCACGGGCAAAAATCTAAAAATTCGTTGGTTGTTTTGCAACAGAAAAATTCAGATAGATGCGATGATATACACGTGTTAAAACTGCCAGAGTGCATTTCTTTTGTATGCATGCATTTGCGTTTAAAATTTTTTTTCTAAACCACTGCAAAACTAAAGAGCGTATCCTTAAGTTCCTGAGAGTTAAAACACCCAATCATTGACCACGAAGCAGAGATGCAGGTGCGCACGTAAGGCACTGAAACAAAGTGTGGCAAGAATCTTTTCGCAACATTTCCTGTCTCTAGTAATTAGTTAACGGCGGCGAGTTCACAAGCGTGTATAGTTCTCTACAACTTGTGCCCTACCTGCCGGCAACCCTCGAGCCGCCACTGGTTCACAGTTTACTGGCTCTGCCTGCAAGTTTGCAGACAAGGTGTTTAAATGAGGGAATCGGTTCAACAGACCAATAAATTCCAACCTTCGAAATTCGCGTTGTTTTCCGACAGCAGAGACTAGATTGCAAGCTTTCGTTCGATCGTTTGAAATCTCTCGTTGCACAATTTCGTGGTCAGCCGTGGTGAGCGGTTATAAAGTTTTGTTTTAGAGTGTCGAATCCTGTGTATAGTTGTCACACACGGCAAGACCATCACATAAAGACTTGTGACCAATGAAATTACAGACTTGAGTTTGGAAGTGTATAGAGCATTGAAGTCCAGTCTGTCGCTAAATAACAACGCGAATTCCGTATGTCTCAATTGAAGATAACTTTCAAATAAAATGTATTCTATGTAACATTTCCTAAGATTATTTCGACTTAAAAAAATATGTTCACAATTTTTTTTGTAAAAAAAAATTTGAAAATATATTTCTGACATTATTAACGATGAGAAATTACTAGTTTTTTGATCTTTAAAAGAACTGTGCAATAGGAGTGCATGACTTGATTTAGTTGCTTGGACATACTCCATTGCGAAAAAAGTGACTGTAAAAAAACTAAAAATAATAGAAAATAACATAAATAAGCAGAATATGCTTTAGTCAACGGCATACATACACAACCTTAAAATTAAAAAAAAAAAATTAATGGAATTGGGCCAAAATAAAACAGTGAACAAACAGATCATAAATGAAAATAGTGTTTCTGTTTTGTCTCATCGTTGTGTCGAATTTTAACTTGGTTTTTGATTTTTTTTTTATTATTTTCATTTGTTATCTGTTTGTTCTTTGTTTTATTTGACACGATTCCATTTTTCGGAATTTTATGTTGTGTATGTATCCCGTTGACTAAAGCATGCTCTGCTTGTTTTTTTTCTATTATTTTTAATTTTCTTTGACAGTCATTTATTTTACAATGGAGCATGTCCAAACAACTAAATCCAGTACAAGCATTTTTATATGACAGTATTCTTCCATGATTTTTATGCAGGGTATTTTTGTTTGATCGAGTTGAAAAAGTGGTTCATTGAATTTTTAAATTATCACAGTAGTAGTAAATACTCGCGTTTGGGCTGTCGCCCGGTGGCGACATTTCCTGAACTTTCCAACTTCCTCTCACAGTCACCAAAGTCATCCTGCAAAACATTCCACTCCCTCATAGACTTCACAATCATAGACTGGCTACCTCGCTCCTTTCTCCTGTATTCCTTTGAATCTTCTCGCTATTGGTTCCTCTGATACTAAAGCACTGGCTTCAAGCATGGTAGACCGAGGCCTTAACACCACGTTGATTGAATCCAGCCATATTGAGATATTTATATCTTTCTTATTAATTAATTAAATATATATGTCATATATGGTAAACTAAGAAGATTTTAAGGCTGTTTCAGCATGCATTATTAACGTTAATAAATACAACTTTCAAAAGTGACGGAATCTAAAGTCATAGGCGTAAGTGTTCGTATTTCTCAATGTAATTATTACACCAAAAATACAAAAGAGGCGGAAAGGTAGTAATTGGCTGAGAGGGTAAACTTCGCTAGGCCTTAAATTGTGCTTGTTTCTCGTGAATATTGCATATGTACTTTTCTTAACAAAGTCTTAAGGGACAGTCCCATATGTCTAGCTTTGTGCAAGTGTTCGCCTCATTAAGGGCGTTGGACTCGTAACATTTCATTTTTTTTTATTTTTGTGCCAAACACCGTTCAAATTTTGCACATCAGATAACACGTGATTCTCCACATAAAAAAAAAATAGGCCCCACAGTTTTTGCAAAATCACTTGTTAAAGTCACGAAATGACCATTACGGTGCAGCCGAAATCAAAAAAAGTAATTAACTAATGAATTCAAAACTACGGGCACTGAAAGTCAGTGTTTCAATGCATTTCATGACATGTTTGACAAAAGTTAGTTTTGAATATTTCAGTAGTAGCCGAAAGTCAAAGTTATACAAAAATTTACTCATTTTCATCAATTTTTAAAAAATACAAAAATACATCGCTTTGTGTTTACAAAAGTGTCTTGAAGTAGTTCACTTCATTAAGTATCGATATGAATTATCTTGTTTCTGTAAGTTAATTATTTTTTATTATTTTGGCTACACCCCAACTGCCATTTTGTGACTTTGATAGATGATTATGCTAAAACTATGGGCCCTAATTTTTTTACTCGGGGAAATGACATGTTATCTGATGTGTAAAAGTTGCACAGTGTTTGGCATAAATATAAAATGTCGAATTTTTACGGGTTCAACGTCCTGAATACATGTTGAACTTAAACACCGATCCAAACACCACAACATTTCAATGCCTATGAATATTGACAGTTTGTTCAAGCGAAGAGCGCGTTGAAGATTGTGAGGAAAATATGCGATGCCTATGCGTATAGGTTAAACTCAATATTATTTCTTCTTTGTCATAGAGTCGCACCACTGGTATAAAGTAAAATGACGAATACTGGTTTGGCGTGTTCAGATTTTATTGTTCACGTTGACAGTTAAGTTTCCAGATTTGTACTGAAGATTCGTGTACCTCAGCAAAATATTTTTTTTCAGGGACAATCAAATACTGCATCTAATGCAGATTCAACCAGCTGTTTTGTTTCATGACAAGTTTCATGACGGTTTCCAACTCAGATTTGTGATTTGTTTCATGCAAAAAAAGTTAGTTTTGGTAAGTTGACAATTTCATTTACGTTATGTAAATACATTTTCTCTCTGTAAACAGTAAGGATGGAGTGAACATGACGCTACTGAAAATAGAATGAAACAAATTTTTTCTTACAGTTTTATGTAGCGTCAATTCCTCCTACAACAACCCACTTGATGCTAGAATTCGCTACATTTTCAATGGCTGCAAGAACGATGACGAATGAGGGAGAAATGAGATTTAGTAAAATTAACGATTTATTGCCAAACAATTTGAATATCAACATAATTCCCGAATACATTTTTCTTGGATTTATAGTTATTTAAAATAACTGTATACGTATTTTTTTTTCTGTATTGCTTGCTATGATTGTAAATGTCCGTCAACGGATACGTATCATTTAAACGTGAAGGAAAGAAAAAGGATTTTATGGCCTAATATAACTCAAACTTAAAACCTGTGAAACAAATACGTTAAAAGTACCTTTTGTAAATTAAATTCATAGTTAAATTAACATTTATAGACCAGCATTGTTAAAGAGATGGTCCACCAAACATTTTAATTGTTTTAATAATTTTCATATTTGTGCGAGACATAGTTTATGTAGGCATATCTGTGACTATTTTATACTGCAGCGAAATTTTTTTAGCTTTCATGGTTTTTATACTGTAATGGCATGCCAAAGTCCAAATTTGTATAAAATGTTTTTATGCTAGAAAGGAATACCAGCTGACTTACCGAAATGAAGTAATTCACACTAAAAACAGTGCCATGGACTATGTCATGACCTTTATAATACACTTCGAATTAAATTGTGAATTTATAAAAAGTTAAGAAAATTGTCAATTAAATTCAGTAATTTATAAAAATACAAAACAATGTTAAATGCAGTTTTTATTCAATCTTTACCTAACCCGTAATACTGTTTTCAATGTGAATTATTTCATTTATGCAGTTAAGTTGGTTTTCCTTTTTATAATAAAACTGTTTTATAAAAATTTGAACATTGACATGCCAGTATACAAATACTATGAAATTTAAAAACATTTTCATTGCGGTAAAAAAAAAAATCACGATATATGGCAACAAAAACCAAATCTCGTACAAATATAAAAAATATTAAAACAATTAAAATTTTGGTGGATCAGCCACCTTAATTTCAAACACTAGTTGGTGAGTATTTTTTTGTTAATTCACCAGAAAGTGCCAAGCAACAAATTAGCTGGTTGAATAAATCGTGCAAATAGTTGCTAGCCATAGGAAATTTACGGTGAATTGAACACTTCTGAAAACAGTCTCGTCATGAAAAATAATGCCTGAGACCAGTGGCGTAGCCAGGATTTGTGAAGGAGGGAGGTTTAACCTGAGAATAATAGGTACAACAAACACCGACCACCCCTTTAAAGCGGGAGGTGCGTAGGTTATCCCCCGGGGAAATTTGAATTTCATGGTGCAAAATAGTGCTATTTTAGCAATATTCGTAACGAAGCGCTGAATATTATACCGGTCCTAATAATTTTAATCTTGAGTATTATTATTATTTTTTATATTTTTTTGTGGCTAAAGGAGGGGTTAGAACCCCCAAAACCCTCCCCCCTTGGCTACGCCGCTGCCTGAGAAGTTAACTTTCTTTTAAGATGGAATATAAAGTTTACATCATGTTTACACTTAGGGACCAACCATTTTCACGAAAACATTTTTGCACAAGCTTGTTTCAGGGTCTTACGTGCACGTCTACAGTTCTGTGATTTTGCTGCTTTTAACTCGGCGTGTTGGGGTTCTACAAACAAACCCCAGACACGAGGCAGCAATAGCTTTGTTCAGATTGGCACAGTAAAATGGAAGGCGTCACTGCACGAATTCGTACTCTATGAAACCATGAAGCAAACTGGCGTAAACGTTCTCTTACTTATATCTACTGCTAAAAATATTTAGTAACGAGAGGCGGAAAGGTAAAATAACATTGAAAGGATAAAAATAACTTGCTCTTACTTTGCCGTGTGAATCATCTATATATAGGAATATATTGGGGGCTTTTAAGGGCAATATTACATCCGACATAAACAAGTTGGCAGGGAGGATTCCCGTTATTTTTTCCCGCGTAACCCTACGAAAATAAAATCTCTGCCGAGACACGGGAGTGCGTCAGTGTGGAGTCTTTCAGTGTTCTTAGCACTGCGGAACGTGGAGCTTTGTAATGCTGGTAGCACTGTGGACCGCAGAGCCTTCAAATGCTGGTAGCACTGTGCACTACGGAGCTTTCATAATGTAGGCAACATTGCGGATCGTGGAGCCTTCAAATGATGGCACAACTGCAAATTGCGGAGTCTTCAAATTCTTGTAGCACTGCGGACCGCGTAATCGCAGAGAATTGGCAGAACTGCTAACAATCGAAACTTTCCAATGGCAAAGGGTGCAAGACCAATTCTGACGGCCTATCTCTATGTGTTACAAGGCGCCATATTGCAGTCCATAACATGGTATGTCCTAAACCAAAGTTATTTTGTTGAAAATAATCGTTCCTCCCACCCCTGCTAAAGTACCGAATTCCCTATATTCGTCTGCAGTATGTCAGCGTTCAATTTAATGAAACAAAAGAACAGCGTAAAAGTCTAATTCTTTTATAACGTCTATGTCCAGTGCTGGCAACATTGCTGACCACAGAGTCTTGTAATACTGGCATCACCGCTATCAGTCGGAACTGTCCAATGCTGGTACCATTACGCAGTGTCTTTGTAATGCTGGCATCGCTGCTAACGATCGGAACTGTCCAATGTTGGTAACGTTGCTTACCGCAGTGTCTTTGTAATGTTGGCATCACCGCTAACAATCGGAACTGTCCAATGCTGGTAACGTTGCTGACCGCAGTGTCTTTGTAATGCTGGCATCGCTGCTAACGATCGGAACTGTCCAATGCTGGTAACATTGCTTACCGCAGTGTCTTTGTAATGTTGGCATCACCGCTAACAATCGGAACTGTCCAATGCTGGTAACGTTGCTGACCACAGAGTCTTGTAATACTGGCATCACCGCTATCAATCGGAACTGTCCAATGCTGGTAACATTCCGCAGTGTCTTTGTAATGCTGGCATCGCTGCTAACGATCGGAACTGTCCAATGCTGGTAACATTGCTTACCGCAGTGTCTTTGTAATGTTGGCATCACCGCTAACAATCGGAACTGTCCAATGCTGGTAACGTTGCTGACCGCAGAGCCACGTAATGCTGGCAGCACTGCTGGAGGCGTCCTCTCCAGCACTGCCGATGGTCGGCGCCGCGACCTCAGACGGCGTTCTCAGCGGCGATGCTGCAACGGCCGTTATTGATGCTACCGGCGGCGCCCACTAGTGTCGTCGTCGTCACCTCGCTCACCGTCGACTCCCTCTTGTGTGAGTGCCTCGCCGGCTGCGCGAACAACCTGCACACACCATCATCGTACCTCCAGCTTTTCTTTCGAATGCAGCTGGCCTCGAGGAAGGATATTGACACTGTAGGCCATTCGGAATAAAGTGAGCACTAAAAATTTAACCTTTGAAAAACATCACTAGCCGATTTTGCATATAATTGAAAATTAACAATAGTTACCTTATTACTTGTATGGTTGGCAACGAATTAACTGAATGCAGTTCCGTGTGTTTTCGTATTTAAATACAACAATACTGAAGTAAAATCAACTGAAGTTCCACTTATTTGTATTTTATGTAATTAATATTTTTTTATCAAACTGTAAAGGTTCCTACCAACCACACAACTTATCTTAGACGCGCAAACATAAAGTGACGTGTCCAAAGAAGTAAGATATTTCCCGTTGTTAGGCATTACGAGCGGAAAGATACAAAATTTGCTGAAAGTAGAAATTTAGAAGGGCTCTTTTAAGTGCTCACTTTATTCCGAAACACCTATACACTGCACTGTAAGAAATCCTGCATGTCGGCAAAATAGCTGTATAAGATTTTTTGTATATTATATTAATACAGAGTGTTGTAAAAGCGCATGGGGGAAGAATATTCAAACCGGGCCCGAAAACGTACTCTTATTATACTACAAATCTCACGAATAACAGTCCTTGGCGTGTGTGCGATCATGTTTCTGTCGAATGCTCAATCGGACAATGCCTACCGTCCAATCGGGGACCTGAATTCGAAGCCATGCTAACTCCAAAATGTATGAAATCGTAATAAAATGTAATATCTAGGGACATGAACATTTCGCGGAAAGAATTTGTCTCAGTGCCCTACGTGCACATCTGGAGCTAAGCTTCATAGTCATTGGCAGCGTGTCTGTGCGAACTGACGTCTATCATTTGACTGTGCCAATCACAGTTCGGTTACTGCGACACCACATGTATGTTATTTACAGGTAGAACCCCTATACACTTGTGAGTTAAAACATCTAATTACGGACTATGAGTCACAACTGTAGATGTGCACGTAAGGCACTGAATCAAACGGGGGCAAAATTCTTTTCGCGAGAAGTTAATGGCGGCCCTAGTAATATCGGTTTGGTGTGCTTTTACGTCTATTTTAAGTATGTTACTAATTAAAATACAACATTTTTACTCCGGTCAGTATCATATTTCAGATAGAAACAAATCCACACAGTAAAGATAAGATTTTTTTTTTTTTTTTTTTTATTCTTAAATTTTGGAGTTAGCACGGTTTGAATTTCAGGTCCCCAATGACCGTTTGTTGTGTGGCTGCCAGGAATATCTGCAATGGCATTCTGCACTAACACGATTCAGTCACGCTATGCGTATTGTGAACTGTAATGCAGAAATGGTGCATTTTCAGACATATTATGTTTATGTTACATGCTCTGTTCCTCTGGATTTGAGGATTGTTTCACCAAAATATCGACACTACATTTTGCAATATAGTATATATATATATTTACATATAACCTCAAAATATGTAAAGGACATTTGCAGAATTGTAATTCAAAATGGAGTAAGTGTCAAAAACCAAAAACCTACTTCCGAGGAAAAGCAGAAAAACGTCGGAAACAATTACATATTTAATCGGAATAACATAGTTTAATAGTAAGAACAGACCATGCTGACATTGTTGGCTATCAAAACATTAAACAAAACAGCATGGGAATCCAATGTACACAGGCAGTGCCACTTATTTCTTTTTGAATATATTTTTGAATATCGTTAATCACGGCACTTATCCCCTCTTGAATATCACAAGCCATTGCACTTATTCCCTTTCGAATATATCCATGGCACTTATTCCCTCTTGAATATCACTCAACATGGTACTTAATACGTTTTGATGGAAATCCTATAACAATAATGGTATTACCGTACCTCTCTTTTGAAGATCGTAGGGTATGGCACAAAGACCATTTTGATGGAATTATAGTGAAGACATGTTTTTTGGCACTTAGTCCCTTTTGAATTTCAACTCTTCATTTCAATTTTCGTATTTACAACGAGTAAAAATTTTACTGTACGCTTGGGTCAGCTTGTTTCCTCTAATGCTGTAACAGATTTACACATTACATGCCAACTTTAAAAATAAATTATTTTTAGTTTATTCGTACAGTTGCAGAAACTGTCTTGCAACAAGTTTACGAAGAAATGCTTTGTCCAAGTGAAACGATGTAAACAATCAGAGGCTCAAGAACAGGAATGAACGCGACCATTGAGTAATCCCAGAACTGATTTTCGGAAAACTTAATTCGAGGTTGGCCGGACTGGAATCGATCTGGAGTCCTACCGAGTCGAGTAGGGTGTTTTATCACTGCGGCACTCATTCGGATTTGCAATGTGAAACGTAAAATAATGTTAACAACATACCGGCATTTTGAAAATGTAGCATTACCTTTAGAGGTCATGACAAAATTCTGCACTATAAACATCAGTTTAAAATCGTAGGTTTCTCGAAGCCAATTCGCAAATAAACAAAAAAACATATAACAGCTACCTTAGACAATAGGTTTACCAATTTTCTGAGCAAAAATTTTTCTCGAGTAACGTATTTTTTAAGAACAATCTCTGACATAGAAATCTCGTACAATTAATTGCGGGGCAAGCGATCACGCTTATTAACAAGTGCATGATTCTGGATAAATGTTTGCTCGTAAAGTTGGCTAATATTATTTAGGATTTTTGTTTTGTATTTTTTACGTATTGGCTTTCAAAAACGTGTAGATTTAAATAGTGTGTTTTGATTTTATTTATCTACCACTATTGAGCGCATTTGTTAATTCACCACTAGAAAAACACACGTACGTTGCATTCAAGAGGACCTGGATTACATACCCGATCAATCCATTCAGAATTTTGTTTTTCATGGTCTTCCGAAATTACACTTGGGACCTGATTACGGAGCTAATCGCGATGTTACGTTAATGGACGATATTAACATATCACGTGTGCATGGCCGAACGCAATAAATGTCAATATTTTCCCAGATTAACACAATCCATTGTTTCTCTTCGATTAGAGTAGGGCGGTAGAAGGTGTTTACAGGTAGGCTTCATGCGATAATTAGGATGATTATTAATAGATGCAGGCCGCGGTATTTTCCGTCATAATTCCAGGGGTCCCCTGGAAAGAGAAGTGAAATGATTTTAGTCTTTAGAACTTTAACGCTAGTGAGATGTGACGTGATGTATCAGTACGGATCAGTGCCGGAATGAGGGAGCAGGGAAGGTGGGATATCCCCGAGAAAACCCGCCGACCAGCGGCATTGTTCGACACGATTCTCACATGCGAAAATCCGGAAACCGGCTTCGTCGAGTATCGGACCCGGATCGCCTTGTTGGGAGGCGAGCGCTCTAACCCTTAGCATACCTTCCCTCTCCATGGCAAGGTCTAAATTAGAATATGGTTAAAAACTTACACAAATAAAATAAGAAATGTAGCTAGAGGTATTGTAATGGAGAAGTATTTGATGTTTTATAATGTAACCTGCAAAAGCACAACGACATACCTAGTGTGAAATGATGCCATGGAGAAAACAGTGTTTACTGCCATGCTAAATTACACTACAACCACTGTACACAAACTACTGCATCGTCTATTGGGTTGGACCATGTAGAAGGTCATTAGCGAGCATGTCCGTGAAGGATCCTGTATTTTCGAGCTGCTTTCCGAAGAGGTCGTAGTCCTTTGATAAGTGTCGAATTCCAATCAAGCTACACATTTTTTTCAGTAAATTTTTTTTGCACTCCCAGTTAAAATTTACGATTCGTTATGTTTTGGTTGTTGCTCTTTTGCACTTTCGTTCGTAACGGTCATTACATTTTTGTGCGATATTTCTTTTACAAACATTTACTTATAATCATTATTCAATTGCATAATTTTCGGGATTTAAAGACCAGTGGAAAGTCTGTCATTAATAATATTTATGTATTTTTCGTTATTCACTGTGAATTATTTCAGTTTGGTGAGTTGGTTTTAGTGTCGTCCTTAAAACGGAAACATGCAAATTTTGGCCTTAACGAGCCATTACGCAAAAACTATGCGAGATAAAAAAGTTTTATAAGAGCAAAATTTAGTCACATTTTGTGCCTGAAACAAGACAAAAAATATCTGGTACAAGTATAAAAATCAAAATATGGCGATGAAAATTGCGGTGCACCGCTCCTCAAAGATCATTTTCCGTGTTTATTCGTAAACAAAAATTCCTTGTTCGTAAAATTAACTTCTAACGCCAGTTTTCAAAATTAGATTCCGTAGTCTTTAATAAAATTACAGTAATATTCATAGTTTGAGAAATTTCGGAATGCGTCGCTGGATTAAACACCGTACTTATTATATATAAATGTCGTTTATTAACTTTACTTGCTACTGCCACGAAATGAAATTATCGTAAATTATGTAAATACATTAATTGAAACTGTTATAGAAGACAAATATAATGTTAAGCTCATAAATTACTTTCTTGCAATATACACACAATGGTTTTAAAACATGAGACTGTAAGGCACCGATGAATAGAAAAGAAACCTTTTCTTAGCGGATATCAAGTTAATTTACAGTCATTTTGTAGTGCGTTAAATAAGCCGAACATTTTCCCACAATTCGCTGCAATTCTAAGCAAAGGAAATCCAGACATTATGTATTTATATTTGATTTTTTTTTCTTCTAACAACTGCAGTGTAAGAAAAATTTTCCCGTGTGTGTTTATGTTCTTAGCTCACGTAGCTGTATGATTACTAAGGGGCGAGGAGATAATGTAGTGAAATGAACTAAAAAGAAAAGTATTTCTCGGGAAACATAAAGGCCTGCGCTTTGCCTTGCGGCGGAACGGGGAGGTTAATTAGAAGCGCGGAAGATGAGCGGTAAAAATAACAATGGGAACCTAGTAGTCTTGAGAAAGGCTCGTGAAACAATGTAGCGAGGAGAAAGACGCTAGGAGTAGTTCAGATAAGGACATGTTACCATGCAGCGGGGTCATAGAAACAAAAATAATTGAATGTTTAATACGGTACAGCACACCAGAATTATCTGATCAGTTATAGTAGTGTTCATGCAAAAACTCTGAACTAATTCCTATTTTAAAGAGTTAATGATACTGTATTTTCACATGCAAAGTTGGCTGTGTTCATATACAATGTATACATGTGTACAAATATATGTATGTATAGGGATAGGATGTGTGTGTATATATGTATGTGTATGCAAATGTTTCTTGTAGAATTTTGCTTTGTATTCATATGTATATACATTTATATGTAAGTATATACATATATTACTATTCACAACTCCTATTCTGGTATGCACCAGAGTTAAGATGAGGCTAATAAATAAATAAATAAAAATCCTAACAGTACATACAAAGAAACCTGTCCTCCACACTCGTGGATTTTTGGTAAAATAATTTAAGTGATTTTGGCATTTATGACTAAAGAAAAAACTTATGCGTGTCACAAGACAGTTCTACTAAACGTTTTGTATGGCTTGGTAAAAATCACACTTATGGTGCCGACAACGGAAACGTCCTCTTTCCATTTTCGTTCTCCAAGAATACACTTGAGAAACAGAATTGAAAATGTAAACGCGGAGTTTGGAGAATCTTGAGCGATATGAGTAAACAAATACTATACGCACGTGGGGTGAATTCTGACAAAGCCCGCCTCTTTTCGACGCTATGCACTGCATGCTGGGACACAGCCAGGCCACACCCTTAAGGGTGCCGCCTACCACGCTCTTAAAATTCATGTCAGTGTGATCGTAAATACTTTATTATGAAACTATTCCACGTGTGCTCATTGTGTCAATGTGCGAAAATAAAATACACTTCAAACGCCGACGGAAAAGTAGTTTCAAAACGTCACATCTATTAGAAAATTCATTTCGGAGCCTCTCAAAAATGGCTAAAAACAACTTTTTAAGCCTGTTATATCTAAAAAATTACTCACGAGATTGGTGTGAAAATACTTTAGAAACATTCAGTGGACTTGGCTTAAAACTTTTCGTCAATAAAAATATGCGGTCACCGCTGAAATTGTCAGTCAGGCGAGTGATCTACGATGCCACTGCACGCCGTTTGTGTCTTGTGGTAGAGGCGATACCGCACCAGATGAGCCTGTCAACATCGCCCTTGGCGTCGTGCCGCACTCACACAAACACACGGCCACCAGGCGGGGACCTTAACTTCATCGTTTGTTCTTTCAACAGTAGTCTTAAGTAACACGATTACACTTTATTTACGTTTGTATAGCGTCTAACCTCTCTGGACATGTCACTTTAAATCTGCAAGTGCAAGTTTAACTATGCGCCCGGTAGAAACCTTTCATGAAAAAGGTATTAAGTATATAAAATATAAATATATCGATTTCAATTGATTTTATTTCAGAATTGTTGTATTTAAGTAGGAAAATACACGGAACTACTTTCGGTAAATTGCTACCAACCGTACAAAGAATAGAATAACTATTGATAATTTTTAATTAAATGCAGTAACGGCTAGGTTAAATCTATAGTGCTCGCTGTATCCCGAAGTGCCCACAGTTACCTTCGTTTATTATACACTCTCTGAACAACTATGAATGTTTAATAAGATGTCATGGTACATATATACACAGAAAAATATGTATATTTTTTAATTTGTACATATATGAAAGTAAATTTAAAAAAAAGAAAGTAACCATAGTAAATTATTGTTTTAACTTTGTGAGCTAACGTTTTGCTAATTTCTGGTGCGTTTTTCCAACGCCGTAGTTTTGTTAACTTCGGCTACGACGTAAGCGATTATTACGGTACAGGAATGGTTCATACTGGCAAGATATTTGCATAAGAAATTTGGAAATTATATATACATTAAAAATAATTCAGTGAACCTATATTTTTGATGGAACCTGAACGCACAGTAGTAGGGAATTTTATTTGTATTTTGAACTGGCTTGCAGCGTATTATTTTGAAGCTATTTTAACTGTTAATCTTATACCAACTATATTTACCTATGGAAAGAATACACATTCCAAAAGTTGACAATGTTACTTTGACAGCAAGAATGCTATAAAAGTAATTAGGAACCATTTTAAGGTAGAAATAAAACTGCTCTATCTGAAAACGTGATTACTGGATAAAAACTAAAGTAGGCCAGAGAGATGCAATAAACTTGGATGCGAAGTCGCGGCCAAGAGCAGAGTCTTGCACTTTTCCTTCTGTAAGATATTTCGTGCGCGTTCTTACATCGCCCTTATCTCTTCCTGTTAGCCGATCTTTAGACGCGATAAAGTGCTCCAGGTATAGTTTCGTTCACACACTCTAAAAAATACTTATTATGCCCAAATACGATTTTTTTTATTGTAAAGAAAATATTAGTTTAATGTTGAAACACTAAAATATAAAAACTGAAAATAAATTATTTGTTTAAAGTTTACAACACTGGCGAGCGAATAATACTGTGCCCCGATCACAGTAGAAAATATTGTTTAATGTATGCATATATACACACACGTGTGTGCACACCTACACACACACAAACACACACACACATATTTGAAATAAAAAATGTTCGCAAAGAAACCCAGTTAAACATTTTGTAATATCAAATATGTTTTTCAAGCTGTTCTCTGCTGTGAAGCGAAATGTGTTTACTAGAGGCTATACAGCTTCAAATAAAGATTTGTTTTCGATTTGGAGTAAACGCTTTCGCAGTTCGTACTACGCAGTGCTGTTTACGCACAAGGAGAAAGATGCAAACTGCAACACAAGGTAGTTAGGCGGAAAAGCGAAGTAAAAACGTTCAGGGGTTACTTGGTTCACAGTTCCGCAGGGAGTTGTTTTCATGCTTTTCAAAATCAGGGAAATTTTTGCTTTTCTGTCAGGGAAATCAGGGAAAATCCATGCAATGTTATTGTTTGCAGTGAGCGGCCACCCTGCAATTTACAATCCACAACAAGTGGCAACATCTAAGAACCCAGACTTTTGTGGTTTTCGGTAGGGGCTCCGGTTTTGGGCGCGGTCTACCGCAATTTTCATCATCGTTATTTTATTTTGTATTTGTACCATATATTTTTTTCTAATTTTAGACACAAAATATGATTAAATTCGGCTCTTATGAAATTTTTTTATCTCTCATAGTTTTCGCGTAATGGCTTGTTAGTCATATTTTGCATGATTCCGTTTTAACGACTACACTCAAACCAACTGATATAACAAACTCAAAAATCACAGTGGATAAAGACATTGCAAGCTACAATGTCATGCTCATAAAATTAAATAATAAAAATTATTTGTATTAAAAAAATATTGAATTTTTTAAATTTTTATTTTCAGTTTCAGCATTTTTTTTAACTCAAATAATTTTTATTCTTTAATTTTATGAGCATGCCATTGTAGCCTGCAATGTCTTTATCCACTGTGATTTTTTTTTCAGTTTGGTGTATCACACGGTTTTAGTGTAGTCGTTAAAATGGAAACATGCAAAATGTGATCTTAACAAGCCATTACGCGAAAACTATGAGGGATAAAACAATTTCATAAGAGCCAAATTTAGTCACATTTTGTGTCTAAAATGAGAAAAAAAAATGGTACAAATAAAAAATAAAATAATGGTGATGAAAATTGCGGTACACCGCGCCCTTAAGGATAGATTTCACACAAAGGTTTGTTTCAATAATTTTTATATTTGTACAGGAATTTGTTTGTTATGTAGACATGCACTGTGACGGTTTTTTTACTGTAACGTAAATTTCTTAGCTTTCGTATATTTTTTTTGTATAACGGCATGTCGAAGTCCAAATTTGCATGAAACGGTTTCAAACTAGAATGGAAAATCAACTGACTTACCGAAATGAAATAAATCAGACTGAAGACCATTGTCAAGGACTACGTAGAGACCAGTATTAAAACCGCATTTGACTTTAGTTTTATAATAAAACATTTTTTCTTCCATTTTTAATTTTAACTTCAGTAATTAAAAAAAATGATAAATAACTATCTAAGTGGTTTTGTACATATCTAGATGTAGCCTGTGACAGTTTTGTTCAGCGTGAATTAAATATTTTATTTTGGTAAGTCGATTGGTTTTCCTTTCTAGCATCAAACTGTTTCATGCACATTTGGATTTTGACATGCCATTATACAAAAAATGTTAAAGCAAGCTAAAGAATTTTCATCGCAGTAAAATGTAGTCACCGCCTATGTCTACATAACAAACCACATCTCGCACAAGTATAAAAATTATCGAAATTATTAAAATTTTGGGTAAAATGTCCTCTTAATGGTGAAAATTTTATTGTATTTTAATTTTTTGAGCCGTAACATTTATTCAAATTGTATTATCTATATTTCCTCATCGAAAAAGCATAGCATATATTCTTGTAAAACTGATTGACGAAAATAATAGTGGAATATTTAATTAATTTGTCATGCAGAATCATTGCAAGAGAATTCTTGAAAGTTAACCTATAATTCTCTTACAATGATTCTGCATGACATGTTAATGAATTATTCCATTATTATTTACATCAAGCAGTTTACCAAGAATATATCCTATGGTTTGTAGAAGAGAACAATTTGATAATACAATTTCAATAAATGCTATGGCTAAAAATCTGAAAATTCAATAAATTTGTCTTAACACTTTCCCTTTAGAGGGCGTGGTAGATAAAATGAGCGCTAAATTATACAATTGAGATCCGCACTGTTTGAAAGTCAATATAGAAAAACTACAATACAGCAACTCTTGGTATAGGCCGTTCGGAATAAAGTGAACGCTAATTATTTAACATTTGAAAAATATCACTAGCTGTTACTACATGCAATTCAACATTACCGATAGTCAATTTACTGCTTGTATGGTTGGCAACGTTATAACACAACACAGTTCCGTGTTTATTCGTATTTAAATACAACAATACTGAAACAAAATCAACCGACAGCGATATAATTGTATTTTATATAATCAATAAACTTCTTTTTTTATCGAGCTATATATGTACCTATCGACTGAACAATATATCTTACACGCGCTAACATCAAGTGACGAGTCCCAAGATCTTAGACTTTTCCCGTCGTTAGCCGTTACACGTGGAAAGATACGAATTGGCTGGAAATAGATCTTTAGCAGGGCTTTTTCGAGTGCTCACTTTATCCCGAACTGCCTATAATTACATTTGCCAAGTTGAGCTAAACATTTATCCAGAATAATGAATTTGTTATGCGTATCAATTGCGCCGCAATTAAATGTACGAGATCTCGGCGTCAGAGATTGTTCTTCAGATATACGTTAATCGAGAAAAAGTTTTACTCAGAAAGTTTGGAAAACGTAGTGTCTAGGATTGCTGTTTTTCGAATTTTTGCAAATTGGCTTCGAGAAACCTACTATTTTGAACCGATGCTTTTAGTGCTGAATTATACACTACGCACTCTTAAGGTCGTTCAAGAAAGGAAAACATCATTATTTTATATTTGTATGAAACAGTGTTCATTTTGTATACGTTTCTTGATAGTAAAAAAAAAATAGCTCAGCCAGTTTTCCATAGTGGCATTTCAAAGTAAACCTGGCATGTTTTTAGTTCAAACACCAGCCGTAAACCAATCAACGCAATGAAATGAAAAAATGTCTCATTTAAAGTACGTGTCAAGGGGCAGGGCTTTACGTACAAACAAACCCAATACAAAATATGTTTGCATTTAAAAAAATTCTTCTAAAGTAGCCAAAAATTTTCAAAATTCGGAATTTTTTTAAAAATAAAAAACATTGTTTGAATTGGTTTTTCTATACTTAAAGCCCTAGTCTGTGACATGTTCTTTTACTGTGAATTAATTCGTTTCATTATGTTAATTGGTATTCGGGTGGTTTATGAACAAAAACCATGCAAATTTATACTTTGAAATGCTACAATGGGAGAACTGGCTGCGGTAAATATTTTTTTTGTAAACGGATAATATACTCGCAAGTACAGTAACGTCTACAAAACTAACACTGTTTCATACAAATATAAAACAAAGATTTTTCCCTACTTGAATGCCCTTAAAGGGTATATGTTGGTTTACCGTATGCTCTCGGTGCGAGAGCGCGGGCTCCAGTCCTTGCTGTAGGTGTAGCGGCGACTGCCGTGAAAGGTTCGCTCCGTGCGCCACTGCGCCAGGTGGTGCCTCATCGTGTTCTGCACCTCCGTGTTGAGGAAGCAGTAGAACAGCGCCACTGTGAACCCCTGCACCACAACACACAATACATTACACCTGCCTTGTGTTCAGCGCGGCCCGACCTGCACCACAACTCACAACAATATATTACATCTGCCTGGTGTTCAGCACGGCCCGACCTGCACCACAACTCACAACAATACATTACATCTGCCTGGTGTTCAGCACGGCCCGACCTGCACCACAACTCACAACAATACATTACATCT
>PNEQ01008105.1:0-19235 GCA_003012365.1 Medauroidea extradentata
AGTAAAGCTTGAGAACATAGGGTTGGTCTTGCTGAAACAAAAGGTTAAACTTAGTAAATCTAGGCAAAACTGCACTAAGAAAGAGGAAATAAAGTTTTGCTGATGGTGAGTGCAACGTTTGTTTGATTCTTTGAACAGATTCTTGAGTACATTGCTTGGAATCAAGTGAATCAAAATAATGTAGAAGTGCAGGCCATTGATCAAGACGACGTTCAACACACTGTAGTGTGGCAAGCCACCTGGTTGAACATGGTGGCAATATTTCGTGTTCTTCAACATCAAGAGCTTTTTGTATGCTCTGAAAGTCGTCCTGCCTTTTCCCAGAAGTTTTAAAGTATGTGTAGATATCTCGTGACAGTTGTTCGCACACATTTGGTAGTTCACTACATGCGTGTGATGCAGCTAAATGTGCTACATGACAAGTGCAGTGCAAAAACCATATGTTTCCTTGCTGGCCTCTTACTCGTGAAAGAACAGAATTGAATTCTCCCACCATAGCTTTTGCTCCATCAGAAGACATGCTTAAGCAGTTTTGCCATGAAATGTTGTCCTCCTCAAAAGATTTGTCGACAACATTGAACAGATTTTCACCTGTCGCCTTCCCACTGAACGCCACAATTTTGTAGAGGCGTGTTTCAACTTTATCTGTACCAAAAAAACGAGCCATAGTAACCATCTGCCTGGTTACTGAAATGTCTATTGACTCATCAATGTGAAGTGTGAACAGAGTTTCCCTCACTGTATTTACAATGTCTTCTTCAGCGATTGCACCAATAGCCTGCTTTATAATCTGCCCGGTTTTTGTACGCCCACAGTGAAAGTTCATGGCTATTTCACTATCAGGAAACATTTTTGGAACTAATTGTGAGAAGTTATCTGCTAATTTGATTGACAGATTATTCTCACAAACAAAGTTTGCCCACCACAGTTCAGAGTCAACACTGCTGTTATTTTGTTTCGTAACAAAATTTAACATTGAGCTGCTTCCAGATGCCGTGTTTCTTTTGTGACAGTCTGTTGACTCGTGACGTCTAAGATCTTTGATGCCCCCTTACCTACGTTTAAGTTTGTTTGGCACGAAGTGCAAACGGCGTGGAAATCATCATTTCCGCATCGCAACCACTTTAGTTCTGACTCCCACTGCATTTTATATTTTTGTTTGTATGGATGGACATCACTCGTAAGTTTACGTTTACTTTCCATGTTTACTGCTGCAGCGACAATAACTAACAGTCAACAGTAAACAATTTTTTTTTCATGCCAGTACAGCCAACGTATCGCAGGTATTTTTTTGTGGAGTTAAATAAATTCAACGAATGTACTATTGTTTTTTTTTAACAAAAAATACTTTTCATAATGCATTGAAATAAAATTCTTTCTTAGTTTTGCCATTCTAATTATTTTCTGTGGCTGTAAATTCAGTTTAAGTGGGTATTAATAGCCGTTTGTTTTTCGTGCTCAGAAAACGGCAGCCATGTTGTTTTGTTATTGCGTGTATTATAAACGGTAAACGAAAAACTGTCTGCTAATGATATGGATAATAAAGAAACTAATACTACAGTGTTATTAAACCCAATAATTTGGATAACACTGACATTCTTCTGACATATTCTAGTGTTTAAACTACGTGATTGCAGTTTCTCGGTGCCCGATGTTGCTTGAAAGAAGGTTAGCGTCCGGCGTGATTTTTCTATTATTTTAGATGCTGTTTACTTATATTGGGCTGTATTTACAAAATTTATAGGCCTACTATGATAAAAGTGACATCGGACATGCTGTAACAAGTGACGCTTTATTTATTGTAAATAATGTGTGTTGTAGGCGCGAAATAGGGTTATTGCTAGACAAAAAAATCCGCGAAACAGCGTGTTTGATCCGTAAATCCGTTTCAACATGTAAATATCCGCGTAAATATCCGCAAAAACGGATAAAATCCGTAAAAACGGCCGCCCTGCAATATAACATTGTGTTATTTTTAAACCTCAATTTTTAACTGTACTGTAAAAAGAAACATCATTCCCAATTATATAATATTGCTTCTGGCACCAAAACACACTGAAAATATTGAAAAACTAATAAATGAGGTTATGTTTTTGTAGTACTGGTAGCTGAAAACTTTATTTTTGTTTCACTCCATGAATGTTTCTGGCTGTATCTTTATTTTTTTAACTACCTATGAATTTTCTTTACATATATGGAAGGAAAAATCTTTGTGAAAGAAGAAAATACCATTGTGAAGGTCGAAATACCTTATGTAACCTAAACCTTACAAAAATCAGTTCTTAAATCACAAAAAGTGCTCATTTAATGATATATGTACTACTTAATGTATATAAATAAGCAATGCTTCTTTGACAACGAATACTTACGAAAAAACATAAACTTAATTTGTAACTGTAAATACATATCACAAACTACAGTACTTACCGTATTTGAAGCAATACTTCATCAAGTTGTCACAATAAACAATACTTGTTTCTGGCACTATGAAGTGAAAACTTATTTCGAGTATTGCTCATATCACCACTATGAATTCCAGCCTTAGTGTCATATTTCCCCCCCTGAAAATTGAAGCTGGTTTACCTGGAGGGCAGGATCACTGAAGGCCGGATTACCACAAGTCTACTGTACAGTACTCAACACATAGGCTACGTAAACTATGATATGGCTGGGATCACAATTATTTGCAAAAAGAAGTTGCAAGATGAGTTATTATAGACATACAGTAGAATTTTATGTATGTAAAACCTCTTTATAAAGACCCCTCGCGGTTCTATAGAATAAGGTATTTATATAGGGGTGGTCTTTATAACGGGGTTTAATTATACGGTAAAATCCCTATTTTAAGGGCGCGGTCTACCACAATTTTCATCACCATTTTTTTTATTCTTATTTGTACCAGATATTTTTTTTTCTTATTTTAGACACAAAATGTGACTAAATTTGGCTATTATGAAATTTTTTTATCTCTCATAGTTTTCGCGTAATGGTTTGTTAAAGTCATATTTTGCATGTTTCCTTTTTTAACGACTACACTAAAACCAACTGATATACCAAACTCAAAAAAATCACAGTGGATAAAGACATTACAGGCTACAATGACATAATCATAAAATTAAAGAATAAAAATTATTTGTATTTTTAAAAAATGCTGAAACTAAAAATAAACATTTTAAAAAATTCAATAAATTTTTTAAAAATATAAATAATTTTTATTCTTTAATTTTATGAGCATGTCATTGTAGCCTGCAATGTCTTTATCCACTGTGATTTTTTTGAGTTTGGTATACCAGTTGGTTTTAGTGTAGTCGTTAAAACGGAAACATGCAAAATATGACTTTAACAAGCCATTATGCGAAAACTATGAGAGATAAAAAAATTTCATAAGAGCCAAAATTTAGTTACATTTTGTGTCTAAAATACAAAAAAAAATATCTGGTACAAATACAAAATAAAATAGATGATGAAACTTGCGGTAGACCGCACCCTTAAAACCCCACGGTTCTTGAGGAAAGGGTTGTTATAGGGAGGTAGTTGTTATAAAAGGGGTTGTTATAAAGAGGTTTTACTATAGCTACAAACATGGTGAACTCTTACCGACGTATCCTAGTCTTTTTGAGGAAGCATAAAAAATTACAAAGATGTTTAATGAAAAATTATATTTTATGAGTACAAATATGAACAGCAAGAATATGTGAAGCAGGCTTTTCATAGTTTTGTGGCCATATGAAGAATACGTTTGTCGTCTGCCTGAAGTAGTTCCACCACACTACCCCTCACTTACCTTTTAAATATCCAACTTCCTCCTTAAAACTTATTATAAAAAAAAAAAGAGTGATTTTGGTACAGCACCTTAAGAATTCCTTGTGGTGTGGTAGTAGCAGATTGGGAAGCAAGCACATGTGGAAATCCTGGTGAACTCACATACACACTGTGTAATGTGGACCTCACTTCACGGGACAGACAGGGCCTCTTTACGCTGCCACTAACACTGTATCAAAGGTATAGGTCATCAGTCATACTTTGGCTCTTCACTACAAACAAGAGACTGCTATCTGACACATGAATTATAACTGCTTTCATTACACAACACTGAAATGAATTTTTACTAAAAGACATGTGTGAATAATCACACATTGTGCATTAGGTAAGAAGGTTCAAATGTAAGATTAACAGTCACAGAAAAAAAAACTTTAACTGAGCATTAGTGTTGGCTTGATGACAGATATTGGTAAAATCTGCATATTTACCATTACTGACAGTTGGTAATACAATATTCAGTACATCGGCCACAGTGATTCTGTCGTCCTCCTGTGCACATTGCGTGCATATACGTACGTGTCTCTTTCTCTCTCTCTCTCTCTCTCTCTCTCTCTCTCTCCTCCCTTATACATATACAGTAGGTTCTCTATGTACTGAAACCTACTGATTGAAATTCCTGCATCCATGGAACATATTCTGGGGCCGATTAATTTATTTTACAGCATTTTAAGACCACTTCCATTGAAATCCCTCTTGTATTGAAATTTTTTGTCAGTCCCATGAGAATCCACTGTATACACACACACACACACACACACACACACAAACATATATACCGTATATATTCGTGTATAGCACGCCCTCGTGTAAAGTGCGCACCATGATTTTTGCAACAAATTCCAAGAGAAAAAAATTTCAGTGCTTTGCTAGCACGTAAAAAAATTACGGAGTCAGAGGCGGTGAAGCATCACGAGGGAGGCATAGATGGATGAGCCAAGAGGGAAGGGAGAAAGGGAAACGTGGCTGGCAACAAAGAACAGAAAGAAGGAATGACAACATTCACATGGTTAGAGAGAAATGGAGAAGAGGGTGAAGGTGAAACATTGGTCTGTGGCTTCACCACAGCTAACGTGTGTGTGTGCTGCTGTGTCCACAAGACACTCTCACAATCTCCCTCCCTCCCTCCATCACTACTTGCTGTTTGCCTGCTGCTTCCAGTCCCGGAGGAGATAACATGCCAGAACAGCAGCAGCTTGCCTTTTCTTATTTACATGACATTTCTCTCCTGGGAAAGGGGGGTGGGGAAATAACTGTGTCGTCCTTTCTTTCTTACATTCTCTTCTGTGTTGTAATTTCTTTCTTTCCTTACGGAATGATCGCCAATCACAAGACGTCTAAATTAACTTCTCATATTGCTTCCACCCACAACCCAGTAACTTTCGTTTCTGCCACTTCAAATTGCTGAGCAGCATACTTTGTAACCGAAAGTTTAAACCTATATGTGTACGAAGCTAGTAAACTTCCAGCTATAATCAGACAAGTTTTAAACCCACATATTGTGTAGACACTGACGCGAAACACTTTGTAAACAAGAACTGGATAAAGACAAATAAAAAAATTAGGGTTTTAGCAGCGACAGTTCCAGCAGAGCGAGGGTGGATTGAGGAGGAGAATAAGAAAAGGAAGAGAAGTAATGATGGAAGAACGGGCAGTGAGAAACATCCTCTCTCTTCATCCCACTCTTGACGCCAGTTTACGACTACAACTCCACATTCCCTTCTTCTCCCCGCCTCATCCAGCTGCCTGTTTCTACCCCGGTATTTTTTTTTCTATTACCAGTGTATAGCGTGCAACTTCAAACTTTTAACTGTTGTTTTGGAATAAATGTGCGCACTATACACGAGTAACTACAGTAAGTGCCTCACCGAGATAAACCAAAAACTCAATGGTGGCATACATGTAGGTTCGACCCTAGCCAAATATAATTTTAGCTGTTCTTGCCATAGCTCTCGGATAAGCAGCACTGTTACATATTATTAACAGCAGTATGTTGTTATTGCATGTTAACACATTAAAAATAAGTTTTAATCTAAACCGAACATGTCCTCACAGTTCTAGAGAGACAACACGGAAGTAGTGTTGAATTTAACAAATCATCAATTTTCAAAAAATTTTTTTTAAACTGTGACATTTGGTTCAATTGGAGATCAACTGTACCGACATATAGGTAGCCACAATGGAATGTGCTTTTGTTATGATTGTTCCTGTTAGTCAACATCATCAGCTCACAACAAACCCATGAGAGGCACCCAACAACAGTCATTAAACAATTATTATAGCTCAATGCAACAAAAAATAAATTACAAACCTGCTTTTTTCTTGTAAGTTGGTATCAAAATCAGTCTTTCCAGTTTCAGTCAAAAGAAGTGACAGCCTTTGATCTGTAAAGTAACGAACAAGCATTGAAAAAAGACAATATGAAAATGTTACTCATTACCACATTTTATAATAACAGAAAACATATGATATAAAAAGCAGAAAATATGTATTCATGGTTATAACAAGACAGACTAAAAATACTGTATTTATTTGCATAATATCCAACCTCGCATAAAGTCTAAGCCATAAACAATATTTTTAAAAAAATTCACATATCTGCACCTGTCTTTTTCAAAAAATTAATCACATGAATGGTTTAACGAGTGTTGCACATGAATAGATTTATGAGATTCTCTTGTCATTTTCTTATAATTCCCACTCACCCCAGAAACCTTACCCTTTATTTCGAAGAAAATGGCATGCTATAGATGAGTAAATATGGATAAATATACACATTTACAACTTATAGCAATTTACAGCGCATTAATTAATTAACGAGAGTAATGTGCCATTCTTTCATGTTTTTCGGACACCCCAGAAATCTTTACCTTTATTTGTGGAAAAAAGCACCATATAGATGAGTAAACATAGCTAAACTTTTTTTTCAACATAAACACCTCCTACTATCCACACCCCACTTTATTTGGTCCAAAAAATGGTCAAATTACTGTTGACAGTATGCGAGTAAATACTGTATCTTACAAAAACATGTTAAGACACTGCGCAGTGACTGAACAAAATTGTAAACACACTTACCCTCCTCGGGTCTCCAATTCTTCGGATACACCTTACAATAGATGCTAGCCATCAACTGCCGTAAAGGCAATGTGTCGTCACAGAGCAGACGGCGCCTACGCGGCCTGTGCAGCCTCTCCCTATTGATCCTGTCGTTCTCAGCTAGACCCTCTGCCACCCTGCACACACAAATAAACCTCTACAAATGAACAAACAATAGAAGTGGTTATAGAGGAATGAAGCTCATACAACAGCCTTACTGTCTGGGGAAGAAAAAAAAAGAAGGAAAAAAACCCTGCTGCAGAGGTAAACACTTCATCATAACTGTTAGCTGAGCTACTAAATTTACTCAGCAATCACTGTGGAAGCAAGCCGCAGTTGTGTCACAATCATTGCTGATGAAATAATATGCACAGAATGCACCAGTAATGAAAATGAGATGCTCTACAGAACAATAAAATCTGGAAACAAAATAAGAGACTTTAAATTGTTCCACCCAATTTAATTTGCTAATGAAAAAACAATCTCACTTGTTTACTGGACTTCTAAAGAATACTGTACCACAATTAAACACAAAAAGATGAATTGTTTCATAAACAGTACCTAATTCAATTTTCCCTTTATAAAAAAAATTATCATCACTTGGTTAAAGAACTTAATAGTACTTACGAATTTGACAAATTGTACAACATTCCTTTCTTTCACCTTCCTCTCTCCCACACAAGCAATTTTTTCATCTCTCACATTCTTTCTCTTCTTTTCTGAAGAATTTTAATATGGGTGCTTATTTTCACAAAAAAAAAAAAATAACTACCATATGAGGAAGAGAGCACAGGACTGGAACAAAGAGAGGTGGTTTAAATGGGAGATGAGAAAAAAAGAAAAAATTTGGTAAAGGAAAAAAAAAGAATTTAAAGAATAACTGTAAGAAAGGAAGGAAAAAAGACAATAGAAAAGCAGAAACAGAAATTTGGTAAGATGATTGAGGCAGGTGAGAAGAGAAGTAGGTGACAAATAGGTAGAGATCTGAAAAATTAGGTATAATTTTTTTTTTTTTAAATAGGGGTTATATTTCTTGAAAACAGGTGTCTTTTTCGTTTAAAAAAGATGTTATTTTGTATGGAATTTACCATTTTTTGTGTTCAGAATGAATTCTTGTTACGATGAAAAATTAATAGTACACTCTAAATGCTGTTAAGTTACAAAATTAAAACAATGATTGTAAAACACCGCAAACAGTTTACAGTTGTGACCATTTCACTACATATTGTCATTGTTTTATCTACATGAAAAATTCTCCTTTCAAATTATGTCTCCTTTCAGTAACCACTAAATTGTTGTGGCTACGAAGGCATTCACTGTCTACATTATTGGTGGGCACCAAATGGCTTTAAGTGCTGCTTGTGTGAATACTTTATGTTCAACTCCCAAAGCCATCAGCAATTTAGCTACATCTAGTTTATTTACTTATTTGACAACATCCTGAATAGCTTCTTTAAGGAATTCATAGCCATTATACCGAACTGAATCACCTACGCCAGGAAGTGTCAAAAACTACCAAAATATGTTTCGTTTCATTTAGCAAAATGTTTTTAGACCTTACAGTTTGCTAATACAGTAAATCCCCGTTCTAACGATATTGGCGATCTAATGACATAATTTCCAAAAACCCTTGAAAAACTAACATTTTTAAAATTGATTAAAGCTAAGCAAAGTGCAATAGATTGCAGTAAAACGTTATTAAAAAATAAGTATGCATACATTAAACAATAACATTCTGCAGTAATAAATTACTGATGTATAGCTGTGAAACAAAAAAAAAATTGTTGAAAAATGTCAGAAACTTTGGCTGGAATATAGTTGAGGCGCGCGCAGAGTAAGCAGGCCGCCCACGCAACAGACATATGTGAGACGTGATGACTAACGCTGGCTTATCTCCGACCCCCTTTCTCCCTGCACTTCCCCCTCATATTGACATCTCCACGTGCCATTATCTCAGCTACACAGATACCTGACGTGGCATAGTAATGGTAACTTACGACACTTTTTTGAGGAACCGTAAAAAATTTGGGTAGTAAAAATCGAAAATTTAAGGAAAATCGTCCGCATTGCATTTTACTTAGTGAGTGCTGTGCTGTAAGAAACGCACAGCTAAAAATAAATGACACCCCTACCCCCCCTGACAGAACTCAGCAATTCAACACCCATTCACTCCCCCCACCTGCAGCCAACAAGCCAGATTGCACTTGTGTGTGCGCGCATCAACTGCTGACTGATAGTCAAGTGCAACTCGCATCCTGTCTCGCCACAGAGCAGAGCCACGTGTTTGTTTTTCCTCTCCCACTTGACTACTCTCTCCCATCAGCCAATGTATTTGTTTCCGTGTCTCGTGAGGACTCGGGGAGATGATGGTTGAAGAGATGACACTTTTTTTTTCGCCCCCATCACAGCACATTAAAAAAAAGACCAGCACTGTACTCGCTCCGTAAAAGAAGAAAAAAATCCAGCGTTATCTCTTTTTTTTCTAACGACAGAATTGAGCTCGGCTTGACCTTGACACCTTCCGCTGTATTACTGATAACTCGTCACGTGGCTATGAAATCACTGCGACGTAAAACCGGCCTATTACGCAAATACAACAGTCCGTCGCTATGTGCGGCTTGCAGGCTGATAAGGTTTTTGTTTTACGCTCGCGGAGCAATAAGAGCGACTACAGCCAGCACGCCGAGAGCCACTTCGCCTCTAATCACAGTACAGAGCATTAAACTGGTTCGTTGTACATAGTTTCATATTTCCAATAGACCTACGACTTATCGACGAGTAATTCAGTCATTTTATACATGACAGCACCTTGAAAAGTCCATTTTTAGCCCTTTTGAGTGGCTCCTAACTCATGTTCATAATAGGCATTCGAGTTTTTTAAATATATAGAATTTTTTTATATTTGTTCTTTAATGAGCACTTTTATTAGTATTGCTTTAATTCTTATAATGGTGACATACTGTCACAGATCTTGCGCAGCAATAAAAAAAAAGACAATTGTATTGCGGATAGGTTTAAATTGCTGCAGTATACTTTCACATAAACAATACGAGTTGTTCTGTAATGGTCTGTGTGCTTCGTGCCAGGCAAACAGGATGAATCATCACGTGCGCACAGCGAGCTGAGAGGGAGACAAGCCAAAGTAAAGAGGCCACTTCCTTCCCCCATCCTACACAACCAGACTGAGCGTGCCACGTGCCTACCTACGTCACGACACACGGGGGGATTATGGGGTACCATTTTATTTGGAAGACAACTTTTCATTGTATGTACTAAAATATAACTTCAATGAGAAATGTGTTTATTTTAAAACAGTAATTGTTCTACATTAACTTTACGAAAAAACACACTTTAAAATTTTAATTTGGGGGGAGGGGAGGGGGGGTAAAAATTTAATTTACTCTGGACTAACGACATAATTAGATTGAGGGTTTACTGTAGCATTGAAGATGTGTACACTTGGATCACTGTTCACCAGACTTTGAAGTTTGGTCATTATAAGATGTGGTGAGTTCTGACATTTGTGTTTCACTTGAGCTTTGTCACTGGTCGTAAGAGATGATTCTGACAAGAAAGTTTCAAAAACTCAAAAGGGAGTCAAATACACCTTTCAATGTACCCTCAAAGATTACAATAAATTGCTCAAATGTTCATAAAGGAAATCTGCTGTCAGGTGCTGAAAACCTTCAAGCTTTCTGCGAAGATATACAATAATCAGCTGCACGGGTTTTAACAAATATGCACTGTGCAAGAACAATTGCCACATATTTTCCCACAAGACCAGCTACACAGTAAACACCACTATTGTTGACGGCCTTCACTCAATCTAGCTTGAAGAAATTTACAATGTCAACTAGGTATTCAGCCAAGTACATAAAACACTGCTCTGAACCATGAGTTCCAGCAGGTGTTCACTGGCATTGGAAACCTATTTGCAGACTTATTTGTATGTTCTGTTAGATACTGCATATAATGATGGTTCCTTTTTGTGTATTAAGAAATGTACTAGTTTTCAATTTTACAACAGCTACACTTACTTCAGTCAGTTCAATGAAAAGACATTGCCTACCAAAGCTAGTACATGGACCCAACACAGAACATGGACCACATGTTCTCCAAAAATGACCTACAATGATGCAACACCTTTTGTTATGTAACGTACCGAGTCTGTCACAATAGTTTGAATGTCATTACACACTAATGGCCAGAGAACACCATGTTGTATCTGCTGTCTCCAGAATGTTTACTGTAGCTACCTTTAACATTGGATCTGTTAAACTGTTTAAATGAATCTAAAAACGAACAACAAACATACATCTTCCTTTAGAATTCATAGTTTCATCACTCAGAACATCAACACATTTCTGCTGTACTAATTGTTTTATTTCAACACAGTGTGCTTGTGCTATCACAGGAACATATTTTTCTCTACTAGATTTACGTAAGGTAAGTCTCCAACAATTAAAACAAACATATGAGGAAAACACAATTTATATTCAACATTTTCTTAATCATTCTTAACACTCCTCATTACATGTCTAGTTGTCACTAAAATCAATTAATTTAGAAATTAAATGAGCCACAGCACAGGTGCTCTCTAAATACTGACATCTGCTGATAAGAATGCAGTAAATGATGCTGCAGTTGCAGAGAATTTGTGTGCCATGCAGAAGCACGCCAGCCAGCCTTGACCTTTCACCAATGCTACTTCAAACACGATCTGTACAGCACACTATAAATACTTTTGGGGCGGAATTAAATCTCAAAATATCGTCCATATATTAAATTCACATAATATTTAATGTTATTTAATAATATTCATAAACAAAAAGCATTTAAATTAGAAATGTAAGGTGGAGAAAAAAACCCCGAGAAAATGTAAAAAAAATCTGGGGTTCTAGTCTTACATGGGGCAGGGTGGTACATGGATAATAGCGGTAATCCACGTAGCCATAACTCTTGTAAAATACTACCTATTTCGATAAATCTTATTGGTAAATCGCAAAAGTTGGCAGGTATATACAGTATATAGATATTAATTTAAGAAATGCTCTTATTCAGTATGCCTACATTGTAGTTTTTCTTGTACTACATTATTTCACTGTAAAATATACAAATGTTAATGACACATCTGTTACTAGTAATTATATACAACAAAACCATCACAAAAGATGGCTGCGAAAAAATCTCCTCCAAACACAGTACCTGCCACGCATGGTGAAATATAACACCCTCATATCTTCAGAATCTGGAGAGCTTGAACATCGCAAATAATTCAAAAACTCTTCTTCTTCATATTTCAATAATGGCTGATGCATCACTTTCCTCAACAAGCCTGCTCTCTCACAACCTATAAAAATTTTACAACAGACATAAAACAACTGTCATATCAATAAGAGTACAAACGTCACATTTATTTAAGGAGTTTACAAAAATTATTAAAGAAAGATTAATAGCAATGTACAGTTGAAAAGGAGGTATTATGTAACGAACAGCAAGTTTCACACCCATAGAGCTCAATTTGGATTACTGTATCAATACTGTGTACTATGCAGATAGTTCAAGGCATAATAATTGACATTAATTATACTTGAAAAGCAGAAGAAGAACAACAGTAATGTACTTGTGCATATAAACACAGAGTAATCATACATACTTGAGAGAAAATGGTGCAACACATCTCTCCTTGTCCTTTCTTGACAAAATTCACGGACAAATTGAAATGCAGTGTCAAAGCTTTTTTCTGCAAGGCACACCATCAAAAACAACCTATGGAACAAATCTCCATTAGATACCATAAACAAAGGCACTTATATTTTTAAATTAAGTGGCTTATATTAATTACCATACAACTTACGGAGTAATACAGTACAATGCGGTGGGGAATTCATTGAAAATATAATAAAAAAATCTAGGGTAGCAAAATATTTTATTATGAATATATTTAGACTGTTGAAAAAATATACAGCATCTTTAGTCTCCAAAATAAATACTGTATGTAGGGTACTTTGAAAATTTCAAGAAATAATTTGTAAACAAACAGTAATGTCTGGCAAAGAACATGCAAATATAGTCTGTCTCATATAAGAATTCCACTTTTTGACGTTTGTGTTTGCAATTATTTTTTTAGTTGTTTCAATGAAATAAGCAGTGTTTTCCTCTGCCACAAGTAACTTTAGCACACACGCACTTAGTTGGGTCTCAAACTGTGCAATTTATCAAAATTAAAAGTTATTTCCTGCAGGAATTGGTACACACGATAGCCTTCAAAACTGTCAAAAAAGGGAATTCTTTCGTGAGACAGACTATATGTACCTTTGAACAAGCTATAACAATGCCATTACTGTACCTCACCTAAGTAATATAACAGACAGTGGTACAAGTACTTACAGATGATATGTACTTGTAAATACTGTATATACACACACAAAGGGACAATACACATTTTTCTGCAGAAACGCGGTCGCGACGTTTTGCCAGTATCAAACTGGCTTCCGCAGGTGGCATGTGCATATGTGTCGTCCTTTTGTGCGTGTGTGTGTGCATGTGTGTACTTATTTACAAGTATCAACTGTAAGTACTTGTACTTATGTCTGTTATATTACCTTGTTAGCCTAGTTGCCTATTTTCCACCACTCATTTTTACTACCTCACCTAAAACAGAGTGAATTTTAGTGACTGTTTGCCCTGCCCAGATACGTAGGCACAATGCAAGTCCAGATGAACTGAGGCAAGTAAACACTATTCAATGCCACGTGACTAATGTTATGACTTTCTGCTCTTACATGTATCTCACTCACCCACTGAACAGGTATGCGAACATCAGCACACTTAGAGAAAAGCACATCCATCTCTGGCATTATCATAATATCCTAAGCTTTGGCATTAGACAGGTCACAAAAAAAAAAAACAGTGAAAACCCTTTTCTTCACCACTTAAGGAACCTGCTAAAAACTGGCGTAAAATGCAGGAAAGTGAAAAAGAGGGAAATGTATGCTGTGCGAGGTTTGCAAAAGACCAGAGAAAACATGTAAAATAAGGGAAAGTATAAAATCTGGGAACGTAAAAAAAGGTGTTCCACTGTTCACCAATTTCTACAGTAAAGCCCCGATTTAACGAACTTGGGAATAACGAAAACAGTGATTTAACGAAAGGATTTTCAGGAACCTTCAAAATATAACAAAAAAATATATAAAATAGCTAAGTGACTTTGATAAAATGTAATATTAGTTGTAATTCAATTCTTTTAAAAATACTAGCACCGACCGCAGTATATTATTATTTCTCAGTAGAAAAGCTTAAACCTTCAGCCGAGAAAAAAAATTTTGTTAAAATTCGTTGAAAACTTTGGCCGCAGGAATGATTTTGAGATACGCACGTGCGGGCCGGCCGAGCGAGCGCCGCTGTGATGCATAACAAGTGCGCGCCTAGATCCTCATCCTGGCGGCTAGCGAGTGAACGAGCATCTAGGTACCCCAGTCTCCACAGCGTGGCGGTGGACAGCGCAAGAACCAAATCATAGATAGTGCTTCGCGTCTCCATTAGAATGCGCTGCAGGGCAGTGTGCTCTCTTGATTAATTCTATTACCAATAGAAGGCAGTGGTGTGCAGCGTGATTATTCACACTTGCATCCCGTGATAAAACAAGCGAGTTGATAAAAAAAATATGTAATGTTATTTATGCAGATTTTTACAACGAATTTACTACCGTAAACGTAAATAATTTGTTTCTCCGATGCTAAAAAAACTCTCGGCGCAAAATATTTTTAGCTAGCAAACCAACCAGTATGTTTCATGAGCGCGGCTTGCATACAAGCTATAATGGCCGCAGCCGCACCTATTTAATTATATATTTTACCACTGTCTCGCAAACTTTTAATACAGTTTTCCTTGCAGTTTTAGTTTTTTTACAATTTTTCATGGGAATTTCCTTACTTTTGTTGGTGGAACAGGCGGGAGATAAACTAAAAGATTGATGGCTCGGCAGTGTTAGTCATCACGTCTCATGTGTTGATGGCGCGTGCACGGACGGCCAAACTCACCATGCACATGCTTGCCGAGCGTTGCACTGAAAGTTTTTGAAGTTTTTTCGCCGATTTTTTTTTCTTTTCACAGTTGTGGCTTACCAGTTGATGGTAAATGCGTTTTGTTATAGTTTTGGGCCAATATGTTTTTTTTTAAATTACCTTAAATTCCGACGAAACATGCCCGAGGATTTAACCATTTTTCTGTTAATAGTGAAAGTGGGGGAGGTGAAGTCGGATTTAATGAAACATCAATTTAGAGTAAACATTTTCGGGTCACATGGCATTTCGTTAAATTGGGGTTCTACTGTATGTTAAATGTTTCAGACTAAATCTTAATATGAATGAAATTGTAAATGTCTACCCAATAACACATGACGACCTTTAAAACATATTCATGTACTGCTATCTATCATGCAACTGCCAAGAACATTTATGCCCAACTATATCTCAATAGAGGCAATGAATTACCACAAGAAAAGTTTACAGTTTGATTGGCTTCAATGTAGTCTGCACATGTCCATCGTTATTTTGCAGTCCCCACTTCACTGGGCCAATGAGAAGCCTGGTACGTCAATACTGAATGTTCATAACTGACCTGTAGACACTTTAACTAGTCAAAAAATTGCTGTCCAATCATATAACATCAGGTACAACATGCTACAGAATTCAGGGAAATATGTTGGAAACAAAGATTTTCACAACATTATACCGTCCCTACCAAACGATAAAGCTTTAGGCACGATGACAGTATCCTCAACATAATGAGCTCTGATAATTTACAAATTCATTACCACAAATACTTAAAACAGGAAAGAAGGATCAGAAATTGCTTGAAGATATTACCTAGCATCATCTTTGTTCTTTGATGCCATCTTGTTCCACTTCATGAATGCAAGTGCGGAAGAGAACTGATGCTGAGACACGAGCATGTTGACTATGTTCGTGTGCAGCCACGGCATGACATCTGCAGGGGAGACTCCGTTGTCTACAAGTACTGCAACTCCCTCCTTCACTCATCACAGAAAAACACACACTCCATTAAAAAATTAGGTATGCCAATCTAACACACACTGTTGATGACCTACAGAAATAAACAGTAAATTTTTCACACACATGAATACAAGCAGTATATACATTTAGTAGATGTAATATATCCACAGCAAACACAAATACATATTCAGTACCTAATTGGTCCTGGGTAGAGGTTTGAAGCATAGAAAATGTCACATTTGTTTTTTTTTTATCCATTTATTTATTAATTTATGGACCTTTAAAGAGAAACAGACTGAAGTGCTCTCAAGAACAGTATACTACGATAAAACATCATCTCCTGTTATATCCATTGCAATATAAAGTTATACATAAAAAAACTGTCAATTTTGTTTTCTTACAAAAATACCGTAATGGCAAATCCTCCTTTCCAACACAGGATGTGATGCTGGCTGGCAGTTTGGGGCGAACCAGTTAGTGATAAAAACATCCCCAGGGTGCGAAGTGTTCAGCCACTTCCCCATCTTGTTTAGGCCTAAATATTTATATATGCATTTTCAGGGTGAGTTTGTCAGGTGTCCGGTGTGATGCAACAGAATTCAATAACCTAGTAATTGGGGACATGTTAATTTAAATTCATCTTTTCAAAATTTAAATATAAAATAGTCAAGGAATTTAAAGTAGAGTCATTTGATTATTTTCCTGGCTTGTTTGGTTTCAAATTGACCACAGTAAAATTTTAATTATTTTTAATGATATAACTTTTTCTTGTATTTTGACTAATTTTTGAGTTTTGGCAATTTTAGCATATTATTACATCTTCCCTGGTGAAGTGAGTAAATTCAGGTGTTGCAAGCTTCTCCAGGCTGTAGGATTTCTGGCGCCGACGTTGTGGTTGATCACTTGCTTCATGGAATTCTCTCCATGACGTAGGTTACTGACGCACGTAGGTCAGCCATCACAGGGGGTTGCTTAGGGTATTGCGCCGCGAAAGTAGTTCCACTGTTGCGCACTTTTTGTCCCCAATTATTATATTTGTGTGGATAAATAATTTTATTTCAAGGTAAAAACTATATATTCAAATTTTGGAATCATTTGTTATGTGTTTAAGTGTCATTTTACTGCTTTCGGGGGAATTGGAGTCTGTTGTATCACTCCGCCGAGGGATACCTTAGCTACCATGAGCGTCCATGATTTAACAGTCGTGCAGGGATGGCGCAAGAGTAAGGACGTGTGTCGGGCAGATGGGGGAGAAAGCCTCGAGTCAGTTGGCGTGACTAAAAGGGACATAGACCTTTTTTTTCTCTTCTCTTCCTTATCACAGGCAGTAGTGAGGTGATGGGTGTTGCGGGTGTACGAACAAGAAAACAGGTCCGAGTTTATTCGTAATAGATATTCCTTTCTTTTTTCGTCAGTTTGTTTCTTTTTTTTTTTTTACTAAGTTAATAACTGGGTAGAACTTGGCCCATACGACAAGTCGGACGGAAGAATCATGGTAGCTAAGCGTCTGTCGAAAAGTGAATTTAAATGCAAATTGCAATACTGAACGGTACCGCATATTATGAAATGTAATGCACCTATAGAAATAAATATAACTACTGACGAATCTTAAGTGTCTCACTTCAAGTTAAAACCTGGCTGATGGTGCAGAAAAACTAATCAAACTGAGCTATCCGGCGCACTTCACATAACATAACCTCAACGCCCACTACAGTGACTACAACAGACAGATCTACACAACACGCAAACGCAGGACGCGTCACAAGGGGTTCTCACCCATGCAACAAAACAACACTGTGGCTCCTGTGTAATACACCAACCTTCCACATCTTTCAATAGCAGACTGACAAACCAAACCTACCCCATACAAGGAAACTACAACTGCGGAACTGAAAACCTTACATACCAGCTACAGTGCACTCACTGCAATGCAGAGTATAACGGCCTAACCACATACACTCTCAGACAGAGAATGAATGGCCACAGAGTTGACACCAAAAAAGCCATAGCTGGAGTGGAGGTTGATCCACAAGAGAAGCCAGTTGCTGAACATGCAGCATCTCATTATTCAAACTTTGATTCCTGTTACACAACCAGAGTGGTGATGGCACTACCACAGTTGAACAAAAGGGCAGAATTAAGACGCTGGAAAGTGGCATTACAGCATATTACCAAATCCAGACAGCCTCCTGGCCTCAACCTCTGATAACATACTGCACTTAAAAATTTCCACCACACCTGAGTTTGCCCTCTGGCCGCTAGGTGCACGGATTACCAAACACCGACGCCGCAGCACCGGACAATAGACTTCCGTGTGTCTCAACTCGTCACCTGATGAATCTGGTGTAGTCGGCTAAACGTTGTGACAGCACTTCTGCGGAGAAATGTGTTTGTCCATTTGTGTGTATGTATTTTCTATCTGCAAGTGCCACCTGTTAAGTACTTGTGCAACCCTCTACATTTATTAAAATTGTAATTAGTAGACTAGTGGCCTTTCTAACCATTGTCCATTCTGTCCTGTCTCTAATACTTGTCAACGTTAACATATATTTTATTGCAACTTTCAAAATTAATTTGTAAATGTACAGTAAAACCTCTATATAACAAAACTGAAGGGACCAATTATTTTAATATTTGTTATAAAGGGGTTCATTATAAAGAGGTACTGGCAAGTGTGTATTATTTCTCAGTAATTAGCTCTACGGAAATTATATTTCAATTGTTTCCTACCTTAACACTGAAAGGAAGGTTGCTTTGAGTCATTCTACAGGACTTTGGTTATATAATCTTAAAATATATATAGTATTGATTTTCTTAGCACAGTTATAAATATCAAACATTTGCAGCTACGTAAAAATTTAATTTTAAATATAAAATGCTCCACTAACTTTGTTTCAAACAACTGTTACTGAGTCACGTTCTACAAAAATGTTCAATGTACAGTACAATATCTAATTTGATTGTAATTCTTGTTATGGAATATATATTTGTTGCGAGAATTACGATATACTGAATCCTTTAATTTTCTTTTATGTTTTGTTTTCGTAAATGCATTACGTACAAGTTTTTTAAGTTTTAAATATAATTCTGTAAAACAAGACAAACTTTAAAAAAATTTTAATACTATACAGTTAAATTTCTCAAAGCATTTGCTATAAAGGGGTTTTGTGTCAAAGATGCAAAAATAAGTTTGTTATAAGGAGTGGAAAATGCTTTGTTTTATATACAGTTTTGAACGGACCAAATACAAACTTTGTTATACAGAGGTTTTTGTTATAATGAGGTTCACTAAATAGAGGT
>PNEQ01008106.1:0-19237 GCA_003012365.1 Medauroidea extradentata
GAATTATTGAATAGCGTGTGTCATGTCTGTTGTAGTGGCGGTTTTGCGTTACAAATTCAAATAAAATATGCCCTCATTTACGAGATGCATAACGGCAATAGTGCGTGTTGTTTAGATTAGTCGATGGACAGAAACCAGACATTAACTCGCAGGTATTTATAACTAAGATTACTTTATTTATATCTTACATTCAGCCCCCATGCATTTAATGAGTAGATATTGTAGCTAAAATTTATCAGAGCAGTTTAATGTAGTTGTAAACATTGCACGACCCTATGTAAATAAAAGCACGTGGCATTATTTGTGTTTACATCGGCGGAAAGATATAAACTGGCAGGAAATAGAAATTAATCAGGGCTTTTTTGAGTGTTCACTTTATTCCGAATCACCTATAGAAACAGTAGTGATACAAATTAAGCGCTATTTTCTTTATCAATACAAGATTTTGTAATGTAATATTTTCTAGAGATTGGCCGGACTCTACAGACAGCCTTAAAGGAGGTGCTTTATTATTAAACCAACTGGTACCTGCGACTTTCTTTGAGGGTTGTACAATTTAATGCAATTATTTATTAATTTTTTTTAACAAAAAAATTTTGAAATGTGATAAATGGCGCAAAGTGATGTTAAGAGTCATTAATGGCCATTTTAGAAATATTTTGAAAGTGGAAATGGTTCCACTAAATTTTTTTTGGGTATCCGGTTTTGCCTTCTCCTTCCCAGAGTATAATTTTTTTTGGCAAAATCCTTTGTGAGCACACGTGCAACTTACCAAAGTCTTTTCATTAAATTTTTTTTTGGTACCTTGTCCTGCCCCTTTTCCCGTTTTACATTCCCTTTCCCAAATCCCCACAATAGTTTTTTTGGGCAGAACCCTTTGTGGGTGCATGCACAACTTGCCGAAGTTTCATTGTAATTGGATGAACGGTTTAGGAACTCATAGATAAAGATGTGAAAATTTCTTGAATCGTGAAATATCACCACATTTTACCTAGATTGGCGACAAAACACTGAAATTGCACAGCATTGCAAAATGTTACTGAAATGAGTATTTTGTGTTAAGAGTCGGAGGGTGATAGGTAGTCCTATATGCAGTCAATGTTAACTTTCACCACAAATTGCATGAAAACTACACAATTTTTCGAGACGGCACTTGTTCTGTGTAAAAGATAAAAATTAAATAATCGGAACTATGGTTTAAATAGGGCTACTTTTTTTTTCTGCAAAATTACCTTTACTGTTACAATATTCCAAAAATCTGAATTTTCGCACATCCTAATGTTTTCCTACTAAAATACATTATGCTTGTCTATAAAGGAAAAGCAATTGCATACTTCCGCAGATAATTATATATAACATCAAATAATGCCTTCACTGTAAATATTTTACTATTACTTTTCATGTAAATCGATAAAAATTTTTGTAATTACAATGCTGTGATCAGAAAATACTGAGTGAACTAATGTGTATAACTTTACTTTGAACGCATTTAAATACTCGGCCAATGTTGATTGCGTTCTGCATAGGCATATTTTCATCACTGTGTGAGATAGAGTTGGAAAGAAGGAGAGGGATAGTAACACTGAAATTGCATAAATATTTTTGCTAATAATATTTTCTTAATAAATGCATTACTACTTTGAATAATTTACCAATAATATGACAGTTACATGCTGCTATATTTTCCTGTCAACAATTTTACATAAAATGAATAGAATACTGTGAATTGGACTATTACCACCGATACTATACTTTGTAGAGGAAAACAATCTCAGGAAAGCATTTCACATCTAAGAAGTCCTCTAAAGAATTTATTTCAGTACCACTAAACTTATGCAATAAAATATGTATCTCAAATTAACACATCAAGAGGGAATTTTAGTAATGAAAATAATCCTGATATTCTTCTCGACTCTGATGATAGGTTGATTAGGGACTACAGTTATTTCTACGATTAGACTCTGTTCAAAGTTTAACTGCTTATTCTGTAAAACTGTAAGTTCTAGTTTAAAATGTTCTATTCATCCATTCTCGTTTCTGTATAAAATGTCGTACATCCTAGGTCTACGGCTGAGATTCGAATAGGATCATGTTTGCTTACAAAGTATTGTAGTTATATCAGCTACCTCAGGGGCGTAATTTAAGGTTTTTCTTGGGGGGGGGGGGGGGCAATATTTTTTTCGGACAGTGACCTTGTTGCATCTTTTTTATTAATTAAGCATGTATAAATTAGAATCTTTGATAACAAAACTTGTTTTATGTGCTTAAGTTAGCATTATTTAAATAGCAAAATACAAAAAATATATTTTATACACCTAAAATTGTAACCACCCCCCCCCCCCCAAATAGCACCCCTGAGCTACCTTAGCATTTTTTTCACTTAAACTTTAATATTGAAAGAGGAAAATATAAGCAAAATTCTTGATTCCTCATCCTTTTCTTAAAATACAACTCTATAATAATAATAAAAAAAAAGGAACTGTCTGTTACGATTAAAAAAATGTTATTTGCGAAGTAAGAAATATGTGTCTATTAACCTTTTTGGAAAGAAGAGAATGAGTAAACAAGTTTATTTAAATACCAACTGTCATCCGTCGGGGCTTTTTGCAATATTCTTTTAAAATTTAACATTATTGTGAACATAAAATAAAAAAGGAAATTTTCTGCAAACTGCTAGTAATGTTTGCGTTTTTGGTTATAGCATTCTCCCGTCGTAGTTTCGTCCGCCACTGCCTCTAATATTTGCGTAATATTATGTATCAGTTGTCCGCACTGCAAGTTTTTATAACCCAAAATCTCTCATCCCGTAGACCGGTGTTCCGAACGACTGCACGAAGGTAGGTCACCAGAATTCTTATAAAAATATACAGGCCCTGCACAGAGGTTGTATCACGTTACAAAACGTTGCACTGAGTAACCGCAGTATAAATTATTTATGAATGGTCATGCCCGCTTTTCTAGTACGTATCCAGCGTTGACCGGAATTCAAACTAAGATTTACCATTCGCATCTACTCTGTGTGAAACTATACTGAAGTAAATGCCAGGCCATCGAAAAATAATTGTATTACAGTGTAAGTTATACTGTCTCTGGAACATATAGTAACGCTATATTTGCATATTGCTGCAAGTCATTGGGCATGTAGGCCTACCTACTGTTTATTTGCGTTCAAGTGAGAGCACGCGAAGCACATGCACGTGGTCGAATGAAAACACGCTGTGTTCACGTGATTGCAGCTTGTAATCAGGGATGTCCGGAATGCTCGGCACGTGTAGTGGCAGACAGGTATTGAGCACGAGTTGGTGGTATTTAAGCGAGTATGAACACATAAAGTCGTGGGAACTTGTGAGTGTGAATGAGATAAATAAGAAGAACTCCGATAAATCTCTTTGAACAGCGACATTGTCCAGCAAGGTACACAATGCAGAATTCCGGGCATAAAACCCTATTTATCAGGTAAACGACAATGTCATACCAATGTACTATGGAAGAAATGTAAAAAAATCGACACTAATACAGTGATCTCTCAGTTTAAGGTCTTCCAGTTTAACGATTCTTTCACTTTAACAACTGTATATCTTGGTCCCATCTTAAGTCCCAACATACTTTTATCATTCAGTTTAAAAACTCTTTCAATTTACGGATGAATTTTTTCAGTCCCCTGAGAGTCGTTAAACTGAGAGATTACTGTATTGACGCACATATTGACACTATTCATGAACGTTAACAATAACATGTGAAACGATAAACGGACGTCAACCTGATGGAACACACAGAGAATAATATCCTCAACTGATAAGGGGCAGAGTAAGTAAAAACAAATCATTGACAGAGGGCTGTTACATATTTAGATATACTGATAATTCTCGACATTGACATTTTCAATGTTTGGTGCATAACAATTCTCGATAATATCTACGATAATGATCAATGTAATTAAGTAATAGACAGACGTTCAAAGCCCACATTATTATCAAACCATCGGTATTGTGCAACTGTCAGTGTTATGGAACCCGTAAAATAATTTTTAAATACATTCAGGGTGTCTACCTACCCTGGAAAACCTGGAAAAATCAGGGAATTAAAAAAAAAGTCAGGGAGAACTTTGCAACACGTTTTTTGTTTATTTATCAGCTCACGTTGACAGGCGGCCAAACACTCTGATGCTAGTAGTGACCAGCCAGCAGTCCAGCCAGGTCCATCTCAGATAAGTTTCATCAGTCAACCAAATGAGCTTCATACATCTGTAGAGAAAAATTTGGAGTGTGTTCAAAGGAGTTCCATTTCAATTTTTTTTGGAAACTGGTTCTGTGACAATGGCAGAAATTCTTCTAGTACTCAACACTGTAATATTGTCGCAGTCAGCAAGATCTGTCGGAAGACTTGTTAGTCTTGCTTCAAAAATCTTCCCTGACAGTAAGGTAGCAAAGACATATACTCTTCAGAAAGATAAGGTGGGTTATGTGATAGTGATATGTAGAGGATCAGTTATTATAGTCTGTTCAAGCATCAGGTTTTTTGTAATTAGTTTTGACAAATCATTCAACACAAGTGTCTCAAAAAGAACAAATGGACCTCAGCGTTAGGTTTTGGGTTGAAGACCAAGTTGTTTCAGCTTACTTAATGCCAGTGTTCTTGGGGCATACCACCTCTCAGTGTTTACTGCAAGCATTTTTGGGAGCTCTCTCCTCTGTTCACATTAGAAATATTCAGCAGGTATCCATGGATGGCCCCAACGTAAACTGAGCATTTTTGTCAGCTTTGAAAAGACATATCGCAGACACTTTTGGTGAAGACTCACCATCATTGCTAGAAATTGGTAGCTGTGGGCTTCGTACAGTCCATGGTGCTTTCAAAACTGGAATTTCTGCTACACATTGGGGCATTGTTAGTTTCTTAAGGCACTGTTACTATTTGTTTAAGCATGTATCTGCAAGGAGGGCAGATTACATTAGGATTAAGTTACTGGATCAGAACTTTTTCCCATGAAATTTTGTGCAATCAGATTGTTGGAAAACTCTGCAGTTGCTGAGCGTGCCATGAAAATGTTACCCCACCTAAAGAAATTTGTTAGTGAAGTTTCTATTTCATCTGTCTCTTTCAGTGCAGTGAAAAATGCATTTGAAGATAATCTTCTAGAAGTAAAATTGACAATCTTTTACTCTTTGGCATCAGAACTGAATTGTTTCTTACAATGTTCCAAAGAGAAGCACCCGTGGCACCTTTTCTCTATGATTCACTGGTAGACCTTTTATTAGCATTGGCGGAAAAGTTTGTGAAACCAGAGTTACTGAAGATCTTTAGGGAGAAACGCAATGTGTCTTGATTGGATGTAGATAACCAGGAAAATCTATCGACTGCTAACAATATCAAGTTAGGTTATGCAGTACGCCATGCCATCAAGAAGGAGAAAGTACCAGAAAAGTCCGTCCTGTTATTGAAAAATTATGGTAGGACTTGTGTAAAGGTTATGGTAAAAAAACTTCAAGGCAAAAGTCCCTTGAAGTACAAACTTACCAAGGGAATTTCCTGCTTATATCCATCTGTAGCTTTAAATTCGTGTTTGAGGAAACAGCGTGTGAAGTACTGTTTAGAATGCTGTCTTCGAAACAGGTGGCTGTCAGGACAAGATGCTGATAACATTGAGCGATCATATGAGTTGGTATGTTCCTCGCAAGATTCTGAAGCAATGCTGTTGTCTCTTTTTCTCGAGAAGATGGGCGCCTTGATCACTTGTGGATGCTCTCTTAAGGCACATTCAGGAGCTGCCAAAACAGGCCTTCTAAAATTTGTGAGGATGATGTTGGTACTTTCCCATGGAAATGCATCATTGGAAAGAGGATTTTTAGTGAATTCTAATCTGGTGACTGAAAACTTGCAGGAAGAAACACTAATTGCACAAAGATAAGTGTACGACTTTGTTCAACGTTCTGGAGGTGTAGAGCATGATGATATCACAAAGTCCGTGTTACAGTATGTAAGAAATGCCAGTTTTAGGCATAAGGAAGCCTTGCAAACTAAACAAAAAGAAAAGGAGGAAATCAAGACACTGCAGTTGAAGAAGACTCGAATGTTGGATTTGGCTCGTTCTGAAGCAAGTGCAATAGATGCAAAAGTTGAGTCACTGCGAAATTGATGGGTCCTTTTATTTTACTATGTTTTTTGCAAAAGTATGTTTGACATATTTGTAACAACATGTTTTATTTGCCATCAATTGAGACACTTTAGTCACTTCTGAAAAAAAGTAACTTTTTTTAACTATTTTAAGTGATTCGAAATACATACTTTGAAACCATTCATGCATGCCTATTATGCATGTTTTTTTTTTCAGTTTCGTGGGATGTCGCGACTGTGTTAAGGAGAACCTGGAAAAATTGAGTTTTAGACCTGGAAAACTTGGAAAAATCACGGAATTTCATTTACCAGACCTCGTAGACATCCTGTACATTCATTCCACATTCAGTCTTGTTACACGTGTTGTAGATATAATTCCCATACCGAACATGCAGTGTACGTATTACAATCAATGGTTGATAAGTGAATAAACTGTACATAACAGCCTTAATTGGACGTGAATGTGTTTACGTACGTTCAACTGTAACAGTGAAACACATTTACAGCTGACATTTCTGTCTGATTACAACAGAAAACAATACAAACACTCGCTTGACCAGTCACCAATTTAACTCTCGTTCCACTGCAGAAGTTAGTAGCTTGTACACCCCTTACCGCTTATACTAGTATCACGCACTCTTGTTTACAAACTACAACTCTCACATCTCTGTGAATTAACTATAGTGGTTTATGTTACCACTTGATATAGAATAAGAAATTACTTCCCAAAATCGCTTACGAATATATTTAAAGGAAGACATTGATTACACAGCGTAGTGGTTTCCTGCGTAGACTTCTTCCCCTGTTGTAGAGGTAACTGTGAGACGAAATTGAGGTTTTAACAAGGCAGAACTAACCTAGGATTATTGGAGGAAAAGTGATTTTTAAAATGAAGATGGCTAGTATAGTTTACTGATATTACATCTGATTGGCTAGGTATGACCATATTTATTTGTGTACTGGTTGGTTACTTTGATGTGGGTACATGCAATCCAATAAAGTGAAATGTGTTTTTTCTTGGTAAAGATAGGCCTAGGCGTAAGCTTTTTGTTTATTTCTAGGAAATGTATGTTAAAATTAACATATTCGCTCGGATTTCTACACTACTTTTGAGGAGTATTAAAGCTCCATGAAACTAATGTTATCTACCATGTACCATCAAATGATTTTCTATTGACTATGGCCATGCGCTTCCAACAGAGAGTAATTCATATTGTCCTATTTCATTTTCCTGTAGTTTACACATGCCAACACCAACTGCAGGGCACTACATTTGTTTTATGGCAGTGGTTAGTATATCATTAATTTGTTATGGCATGCATAAATAACTTCTAAGTGCAAACTAATGAAGTAAGATTCTCGCTGTATGGAAACTTGCATTATGACGGGAGAAAGTTCATTGTAGGCTTACTCATTTTAAGATAGCATATATATTGATTTGTTGCAGTATAAAATAAGAAACCACCTTGATCTGCTGAAAATGCTGCCTAGCATTATAGTTGTGTTTATCATAACATAGGCAATCAGTGTATCATCTCTTAACTGTGATACAATTTATTTAGCTTCATCATTATTTATTAATCTAATGTGATAAATTAAGTATGTATTTAAAAAATCTTCAGTTTATGAAAACAAACAGTAGTTTTTGGACTCTGAATGTATTAAAAGTTTTAATTAATTAATAGAAACTTTTCAACCCATATAAACAGTATGTTTTCCAGCACCGATTATGCCAAATTAGCTGTTTCTACCCGTGATAAAGTTCGCAAATGCTACTGGCCAAGTCGTCCACTGACGTTAGCATAACAAATCTACTTCATTCAAATATAATTTTTCCCACACTCGGGTTCACTGGACAATCCAAGAGATAAGAGTCGAGTTGTTTACAGCCACGGCAACGACCCTTCCACCCCACCCCTTGCTTTACGTGTAAAATGGGCATAACAACCACCATGTACCTGACATCTTTCCAGAGAGAATATCACTATCTTTCCGGCCTGTCCTTCCCGCTCTTAAGATACAAACTGGACCGTTGCCAACAAATTATATCACCCTCACATTTTTTCGCAAAAAAAATAAATATGGCAAGTGAGGTACGGGTTTTTCACGTAAATAAAGGTGTTCAATAAAAAAAATGAGGCCTGGAAAAATTAAGCTTATCAATATTGTAGACTGCTGAAAGGATTAATTTCAACGGAAATATAAGTACCATATGTACTTGCATATTTCTAGTATCTTTTCTACTGAATTTTTGATAAAAAATAGTTGGATATGATCACTATGCCAGGAATTGCCGAGACAACAAATAAGGCAAAACTGATTGCGAAAAAGTTGTAAACATGACACTGGCGGCACAGCACAATTTTACCAAGTTCCAACTTGCCTGCTTTGTAGGAATGAAAGTAAATAATGATTTATTCCTGTATCATATTCATGTAGGCGATTTGAAAAGAAAGCAGTAACGGTAATAAACGTAAACACATTAAAAAGAAAGAAAAATGTACAGGCTATGAGCACAAAAAGTACCAGCTATTTTTTCAACATATTGCCATGCATTTTCACCCCACTTCTCTGCTGCAGACTGCCGTCTTACAACTGTATTTATCCATTAATCTCGTAGAGAAATATAAGATAAAAATTTTTCCTTTCTTGTTGAATGGTAACAACCTCATGCTACTGTTTTCAACTACGTTTGGCTGGCTTGGCAACTGCTTGTACACATGAACGTATGGCACTGCGCAGATTGATAAACGAAACCAATAACCTTGAACTTGCTTGAACTGCTGTAACTAGACATAGCAACACAGCATCAGCGGACAAAGAACAGTTGCGTGAAATATTAGAGGATGTACTTGCTAGTCAGGTGGCCGGCTCGCCAGGCCGTGACGAGCTGCACCAAGGCAGCACACTAGACGGCATGGGGCCGTGCCGAGCTGAGGCAAGCCTATGCTCTTTATTTATCAACAGTATTGACACTAGAGTGCAGTGTACGCCATTCTTTAGCCAAGCTGAACTTGCCCATCATAATGTGTAGGTTATGCTTATGTGTAAATAAATTTTAAATTTTGTGTTTATTAGTCAATTTAGTTGTGTACTTATAGTCTATACATTCTTTTAAAATTTGTGATTTGGTTTGAATAGCTCAAAATACGCTACCATTTTAAATAATTAAACATGGTAAAAAAATAGTTTTTTTAAAAACAAAATTTATGAAAAATTAAACCATTTTTACAGGACTCTACTCATAGAAGGTGAACAAACAAACATTCATTTTTGTGTACTAATAAATTTTAAAAAAATTAGACATTCCCTTTCAAATTTTTTGTCCTTATTTTACCCCCTTAGGGGAATGAATTTCAAAAAACTGTGATACAGCTGACTTACGTTATAAACAGAAGCCTAAACACCAATTATTTTCAAAATCCTTAACAAAGCAAATTTGCAGAAAAGTTATTCCAAAATTTAATTCTCTTTAAAATGAATCCAAACGCTATATGAATCAAATAAAAGTGACTCGTAAAATTTACTAGGTATATTTCTCATTAGCAGTTAAATTTAAATATGAAATAAAATTGTAATGTTAATTTCTCTATTAGCGACCCCAATTGTTATGTTGGATCCTGCAGTATAAATCCTTAATTCACCTCACATTAAGTTAACCTGGGGGAAAAAAATATACGTATATATAGGTGTAGTCTATATCAAGTATTCCAATAAAAAATGAATTTACTATATCATATAAAATTGGGCTGCGTGCCAGTGCATGCCACAGTAGGATATGTAAATATTTTTATTGACAAAATATTTATTAGGTGTAATGTTTACTAGTAAAACAATACAGTATTAGGTACAAATAAGAAATATTTGATTTATCACTGTTGAGCTGTTGTAATGTATTTTGTATTGTGGTTGGGCCACTTAAATGGAGAAATTTGCAAAACTGAGGCATTAGACGTTATTTTTGGTGTTCACTGACTAATCTGTGTCTCATGCAAATACATACAAACTAATGATGTGGTTGCTATGCGGCAGCTGTAAGCAACAGTAGTGAAGTTGAACAGGCTGATGCTGGTTGTATATACAATGGTGATGTATTTTGTGTTGTGTGACAGAGCCCGACGGGTGCGCGGCCAGAAGCAGTGGTGCAGGCGTTGCAGGTGCTGGAGGTGCGGGAGAAGCTGGAACGTGGGGCGCGGGACTCGTCCGGCAGCTCTTCTGGCCCGGGGCTGGAGCCAGACCTGGACATAGCCGCCACAGGTCTCGATGATGGTGAGAAGGCCCTCGTGCGTGAGATGTGCAATGTGAGTATTTTATTCCACCACGTGTCAATCACATATTTAATAGGTCGTATAAAAGGTGCTGCTTGCCACTGCTTCAAATGTCCTGCAATATGTTGGAAAATCTGTTTTTTTTTCTTCCTCTGTACTATTCCACGTGCACAGTTTGTCTCCTAATTTATTTCAGACAAGTGTGGGTTGTAGCTTTTTATACACCATGCATATTAGGAACATAGCTTGTAGGCCTTCTGATATAACTAAATATTGTCTTTTCAAATTGCCATACTTAAAAATTTACTAATCAGTTGTATGCAAAAATTAGATACAATATTGCACTGAACTGTACTACACACTTTCCGCCAGTATAGTTACATGGTCACCACTTGAAAGTCCTAAATCATATTAAAAATGTTCAACAAAAAGCTTGCATTATTGGGTAGTGGGCAAAACTTAGAAGCAGTTGTTGCAGGTGTTACTTTTGCCGTTATTGTTCCCACTCTTCTGAGTTTTCAACATGTAAAACAGCTCAAGGCATGTGGTGCTCTTAAGCCAACAAATGTAGTGGCCGCTGTGATCGAGGGGTCAGATCTCTGGCGTCCCACCTAGGTGATCCTGGTTCGATCTTTGGCAGGATTGGTCCCTAGATTTTTGCATGTTTGAATTGTATTGGACGGTGCCGCAGGTCGGCTGGTATTTAATCTATATTCGTATCGTGTCACCCCTCACCGGTTTGAGGTTAAAGTTGGAAATAAAAATTTTCTGTAAAAAATTGCTTTTCAGGTTACGTATTTGGGGGGGGGGGGGGTTTACCAGCTACACCGTATATTTAATATCAATATGACCTCCAGTACAATAAAACAGTTATAAGCTTAGTCGTCATCATCTGATGCTACTTCCAGTCTGTGGTCATCACCTGTTCCTCCTATCTCTTCCTTTGTCTTCTTCCACTGTACTTAAATTTCAGCATTTTCCTCTTCAACCTTTCTCTGTTCATTCTGATAACATGCCCATACCATCTCATTACTATAGTCCCTATCCTAGGGAATACCTAGACCTGAACTCTTTCTCATACCACTTCGTTCTTAAACTTGTCTGTTCTTGAGACAGCCAACATTCTTCAAGCCAACTTCTTGCTTATCACCGTCGTCTTTTCTTTCTGTCATTTTATATTAAAGCTTACTCATGGTTTTCAGATATGTATTTGTGGAGACAGCCAACATTCTTCTAGCCAACTTCTTGCTTATCACCGTCGTCTTTTCTTTCTGTGATTTTGTATTAAAGCTTACTCATGGTTTTCAGATATGTATTTGTGTAATCTCGCTGTGCAAACTTATGTTGAAAAGGGTTGTCTCTCTTGTGAAATTACAGTGAAACCTCATTAATCCAAAGTGGTTTTTGTTCTCCTAGGAGTGAAGTGAGAAATTAAATGTTGCTAGTATTTTTCATGTTCCAGGATAACTTTCTCTGTACAGTATCCGAAACCATTTAATGTCAGTTACACTGGTAAAAGAAGTCATGGTTGTGATAAAAAAAATATATGTTTTAAGCCCGGCACACACTATCCTTAATTTTCTACTCAATTACTGTACTTACTTATTTCTGTTCATAAATATCGATAGTGATTTTATAACCAGAATTACGTAGCAAAACTTTTATGTTGTGTACACACTATCACTGTTTACTAATAACTTTATGTTTGTGATGTTGGTTGCTATAATCTGTAAAGTATAGCTGTAGAATTCGCAAAAACTATTTCACAAACAAGACATGCATGTGACTCCCAAATTAGTTACACTATCTTGTATTATTTAGGTTTTGATAACTCCGGCGGCCATTGTTTAGCAGAAAACAAGAATTTTATTTCTATTCAAATCACATTGGCAACCCTGCTTGTGTACTTCCCATGTGCTGTGGATGAAACTGTGTGTTACTCATGCGCGTGAACATGCACCGCAATGAAAAGCAAGATGGACTGTATCTGTGAAATTAAGTGTACCAGAATTCTGTCTGGAACCAGCGTAGTTGTGGTACATACGTACTGTCACAGTGTTATTTGCTCAGAAGTAGGTACATGAATTCTATACTGAATCATGGATAGTGTGTACCAGGCTTTAGAGATAAACAGACTAAAAAAAGTTCAGATATTTTTTTATAATTCTTGCAAGCACCTGTTAATACTGGTGTCATTAGTATTTCAAACTGAAAAGATTTTGCTTCTTTCAGGTTTATATTAAAGATATTTCATTACAGTTCAGCCACAGACTTTACAGTGTGCATAAAGAGGTTGGCAGACTGATGCATGTTACGTACAGACATCTTTCTTGTACAGGAAAAAGAGTAATGTGTACAAGAAGGAGTACTAGCAAGTGTGCTAGCTAACATCTTGCCAAATTGTCATAGTACACACTGCCAATGAAAATAATTTGTAAAGTATTGCGTAAAAGGAAGCCAAAATGTTTATTGAATTTTGCATGAATTTGACAGTCAGTATACAAAGGTTAAACCAAATCATAGCATTCTTAGAAAACTGCTTTAACCTTCTTTTCAAGCAAATATTTTTTCATACACACACAGTCCTTTAATGTAATCTCTTGTGCTGGAATAACAGGATATTTGTCATAAGTACTTCACCAGAATCTCATTGTACTAGTAATGTGTGTGCTACCAAAGTTGGCAAAGCCTTTTTTTTTTTTTAGAGTAGCTCTTTTTAGGTTTTTCTATACAAACTTCTGAAATTTTCAATGAATTTTTTTAGCATTAATTTGTGCACTACACTCTCTTATAAATGTTGGCTGCAGATTTAGGTACTGCAGTTATGCAGGGATGCCAACTTTTAGAGTACCTGTCAAAATTAGCAATGTTGGGCAATTTATCCATCCCGTTAATAAAAGGGAGGGGGGTTGGGTGTCTTCCCCTGGGAATATTTTGAGTAATAAGTGCAAATTAGTGCGATTTAAGCAGTTTTCCTGGTAGAAATATCAGTATTATTTTGAGAATAATTTTGTTGAAATAGGAGACTGGGTAGTGTTGATAAAGTAAATAAAAGTCCCGTGTGATCTGTTGCGGCTAAAGGTAAATTATGTTCTACAGTAAAATTGGTTAGCATCTCTTCAGCATTCATTATGCTTAGAGATGGTGAAATTTCGCGTATTCAATTACCTTCATGTTAGAATCAAATATCCTATGCATACTTAAGTCCCGAGCATTTGCCCACCAGCTGCTACTCAGTGGAACAGCAGTGAATGAATGAACAGACAGGGCTTGAGAATGCACAGGATATTCGATTCTAATATGAAGGTAATTGATTTTGCGAAAATCACCATCTCTTATTATGCTGCATGAATCGTTATTGTTAGTAAGAAATTACATAAGTGACTTCATTCCACAATTCACTTTACCAACTTCAATGGTTTTTATACATGGCATGATGCCTTTAGTTACCTTGAGCCCATGTTTAATAGGAAAATAATCACAGTTGCACAAACTACAAAAAAACACTATGTTTGGACACTCCAGATGCCTTTAGACACTGCCATTTGTGTGAATATTTAATGTTCCCTAAATTGCTGCATTGCAACCTTTTGTTTTTTTATGGTTTGTTTGGCATCATCTTCAGTGGACATGTTTATTTGAAAACCTAATCAATTTCAATGGCTACAATACAATGTTAATTATTTGTCTAATCAACATGAAACAACCCCCCACCCTTCCCCCGCCAATTTACTTGAACATCACAATAACCACCTGACCTTGGCGGCAACTGGTGGCAAGGTCAGCAGGTCACACAAGTATACACAGCTGCAGTGTTGCCAAGATAGTTGCAATTGCCTCCTGGCAGCTACCTTGTTGCATGATGCAGGTTTTAATTAATTATACAATGACTTATTTTTTTAAACATGTGGTGAAGTGAAGGCAATATTGCCTTGTCTAATAACTTAACAACATTGCCTAAACTTACAAGTTTTGAAATAATTTTACAAAATAAGTTTTACAATAAGCAATTAAAAGTTTCTATAAAATACAAAACATAGAATGCACTGCTACTTGCAATGCAAACTGGGGGAAAAAAAAGTCAAAGCAATACAAAAAAATACAATGCAGAAGCCATTCACCATGAAATCAGTCGCACATCCATAACAGTATGTATGTGACGTGTACTGTCCAAAACATACCATTGAATGATCTCAGTGTAGCATACACAGAACACACGAAAACTCACTGATGCACACAAAAAATGAAAGAAAAATAAAATATGTGTCAAATGTAACTCTAGGTGGAGGAAAAAGGAGAAATTAGAATTATTATGCTGCATTTTCCAGGTCAGTGTGTGTAAAGACGTGCACTCGCTTTTTGTCATGCCGTTGCTCACAGATCAGAGCCTCACTCCCAGTTGCAAACCAAACACTAAGTGACGAGTCTCGGGACCCTATTAGGCTCATACTGATGCCGGAGCGTTGGAGGACCTCTCTCATACTACGTTAACCCCAAATTAAATAAAAGATACATACGGAAAATTTAGGTAAGCTCGGCCAAGTGCCTTACAACCCCCCAGGAAGATTCGGCAAAGATACTTAACGGATCTTCCTTTAAATAAATTGCTGCAGCCGGTGAAATCAGTATGAGGATTATAATTCCTGCGTCCCGTCCTTCACGGACCGGTTCTTAGGCTAATCCCGAGACACTTAACATTGCCTGAGACTGCACAAAATTACAACAATACACACACGAGGAAACTCTCCCCTTTTGTCTTCTATATTTTTTTTTTTATTTTTTTTCCTGGGGTGACGTCCATGCAATCAGACAACAAGTTCACGAATTACTGCGTTTCAACATCCCTATCCCCTACAGCGTCTTCAATAACCTTAAAGGGCCTCAAAAGGTAGGAATTAAATATGCCTTTGACAGCTCTGTCCTCCGCACTCACCAGTTCCCACGCGTTAGGTCCCACGGCACGTGACAAAATAAAGGGCCTGTCAAACAAAAGGAATAACTTCTTCGTCTCCTTTTTCATGAATTGGCTCCGCTCGGCCACCCTCAGTAACACCAAGTCCCCAACTTCAAAGCGTGGCTGGCTCGCCACCTGTCGCCGGCTTCTCCTTGCGGCCTCCTCCTTCAACTTGCTCCTAACGCTTTCCAACTTTGCTTCAATCGTCAGTCCTACGGATGGGGGAAAAGCCACGCTGGCAGCCAAAGGTTCCCGCAGCACTATGCCTTCCGTCAGTTCAAAAGGGGCGAACCCCGTACTGGAGTGCACGTGTCAGTTCAAAAATTCGTTCAACAGCGGGACGGCCTCCGCCCAGCTGCTGTGCCTTTCGTGGCAGTACGTCCTCAGTAGCCGCCCAATCTCCCTCTTGCACCTTTCTACCGGATTGCTCTGTGGGTGGCGCACCGACGAATACACTACGTCTACACCAGCCCACAGCATCTCCCACCGGTACTCATCGGCCGTGAATTGCGTGCCGTGGTCTGACAAAATCCGCTTCGGTTTACCGCAGTTCGGAAAATGATCATTCAACAGCTTATTTACGCACGCCGCAGCTGTTGCGCGTTTGAGTGCATAACACCTTACCAGCTTCGTAAATACATCCCGTACCACAAACAGGTACTGTACGCCCCCCCGTGACTTAGGCAGCGGCCCATACAAGTCGATGGCGAATAGATCCAACGGTCCCTCCGGGATTATGGCGTGCCAAGGCCCTTCCCAGTTCCTATTGTGGAACTTCGCCTTCTGGCAGAGGCTGCACCAACTCACGTGTTTTCTGACGCTCCTGTACATCCTGCTCCAATAATAACTAGATTGGAGCAGCAAAAACGTTTTTCTCTCTCCGAAATGTCCATTGGCTTTATGGACGTGTGTGATTAAATCCGACACCCATATGGCCGGCACACATATCCTCCATCCTGACACACCCAACCCAGCTTTGCGGATCAACACGCCGCCACTAACGCAATACCATTCGAGGACTTTGCCCACAGCGGGGTCGGACACGTCCGCCTCCGGGTCCTCTAGTATACGAAAAATCTCACCCCACACCCTATCGGTCCTTTGTTCTGCAGCAATGCTATGAAACTTCCTAATCAAATTCTCGTCTCTCTCGACCGTGACTTTAGCCATCACTGGCCCCGCCCTAGGTTTGTCCTCAACTGCTACATTCCCCCCTTCGACAGTCCTGCTCAGCAAATCAGTGTCACCGTTTGCGCGTCCCGTGATGTACTCAATTCTGAAATCAAATTCCTGTAACGCGAGGCACCATCGTGTCAGGCGGCTCCCCATCAGTCGACAGGACTGTAGGAAAGACAGGCTATGGTGGTCGGAGAGGATTATTATCTTGTGCCCTAGCAAGATGTTCCACCACTTATCCAGTCCCCAAACTACAGCTAGGCACTCCCGCTCAGTGACGATATAGGCCCGCTCAGCTGCTACCAAAGATCGGCTGGCAAAAGCTATGAGTTTCTCCTCGCCGTCGTCCCCACGTTGTACTAACTTAATTCCTAGGCCATAGCCTGACGCGTCGGCGTACATGTAAAATTCCTTACTGAAGTCGGGGTGCAAGGCCACGCACTCCCGCGTAAACAGGTCTTTTGCCGCCTCAAAGCTAGCCTGACACTCGCTCGACCAAACCCACACTGTCCCCTTCCTCAATAAATACAACATGGGCGAGATTACGGTGGCGAAACGCTCCACAAACCTGCGATAGAAATTGCAGAGTCCCGTAAACGCTCTCAGTTCTCTCACATTCCCTGGCCTCGGGAAGCGTCGGATCGATTTCACTTTCTCCGGGTCGGGCCTAATTCCTACCACGTCTAATATGAATCCTAGAAACTTAACTTCATTCAGTAAGAATAGCGATTTGCTAAGCTTAAGGGTGAGGCCTACCTTCCTCAGTCTCGCGAACAGGCGTTCCAGGATATCCATATGCTCGTCGAAGCTGGCGCTCACCACCAACAAATCGTCGACGTACATGTGCACGACAGTTGCCAACTCCGGACCTAGTGATGCTTCGATGGCTCGGCCAAACTCACCAACGCTATTGGTGAGCCCAAAAGGCAACACGCAAAATTGATAGCTCCGCCCGCGATATAGGAAGGCGGTGAATTTCCTGTCCTCCGGGTGTAACGGTACTTGCCAGAACCCTTGATACAAATCAGTGGTACTAATACAGCCTGAGTTGTTGAACGTCGCGAAAAGGTCCTCGGGTTCACCGGGAGATTGTCTGTTGGGAATAATTCGGTGATTAATCGCCCGAGCATCAATACAGCAACGTATGGTGCCGTCCCGCTTGCGCACACACACAAGTGGGTTCACGTAAGGGCTATTCCCTCTCTATGATGTTGGTCGACACCATCTCTTCTATTTGCTTATCCACTTCATCCCTACAGGACCATGGTATAGGGTAAGTACGTTGTTTGAAGGGCGTGTCGTCACTGAAAGGTATTCTGGCCTCGTACTCACTGGTGCGTCCTAATTTCTTGGAAAACACGTCACGAAAATCTGTAATTACCTGCTTCAAACTTTCTTTTTCCGCGCTACTCGCCACCTGGCATTTAGCCAGCACTGCGTCTAACTCGGCTGCCCACGGTTCTCCCCCACTAGCATTGACGTACCCCACGGTCAGCTCAGGCACGCCAACTCAAGCCAACATGCTTTCAGCGTCCCCCAGGTCCGCCTCACAGACCATTTCCACACGCGGTGACTCGTGCGTCCTTCACCACTTAGCCGGCCTCCTAAGCATGGGCAACGTCTCTCCCCCAATTCGTATCTCTTCCCCGGTGAAGTCAATGACTGCACATGCCTCCTGCATGAAATCAGTCCCAATTATTATTTCTCTAGTTAGCTGCGGCACCACCAAACAGACCACGCGATGCTGCCTTCCATTAAACGCAATATCCGCATATATCTGCTCATTCACCTTTCGGCCACGCTCCTTGGTCGCACATATGATGGTCAGTTGTGGAACCGGAAAGGTAGGAAACTTTATCCCTTCCCCTAGCAACTCCTTATGCAGCTCTTGCAATATAGCGCAGATCTTCGATCTACTGTCGAATAACACATCGATTTTTCGCCCGCCAATAACACCAGTAAGCTCTGGTACACTCTCCAACTCCGTTCCTGGTTCCTCCTCCTCCAGCAAAAATTCGCGTTCCTCACACATGGCGGTAGCCACTTTCTCTCCCCTCACAACTCCAGTCGCGCCAGTCGAGCTACCTACGCTACGCGACCGCGGCCATTTCCCGGCCCCTCGCTCCGCTGCCTCACGTCCTGACTCCCCCCGCCGCCTCCGCTCGATCTGGAATCACCGCCTGACAGTGGTTCACGTTGACCGGCAGCCTGCTCGCTCCGCTGCCTGCTCGGCCTACTGTTCCCGGCGCTATAACCCGGCTCGCGCTGGTCCTCCATGCGATCCCCCTGCCCTTGGATAAGGCAGTCTCCGCTCTCCCTCTCGTGGAAGTTACCGGCGTTCTGGCCCCAATGTCCATTATTAAAATGATGGTAACCTCCGAACCTGTTGCCGCCTCGCTGACCTCGGCCACGTCCGCAATTCGCCTGTGCCTGCCACCGCTCCGCGATTGCGTCATCGCCCTGATCGTACTCCTCCTGCATTCTACGCCCATTTTCTCCGTCCCCCTGTTCGCCTATCTGATCGAATTCCACTAAAATATCTCTTAACTGAGCAATGGTTTTGAACTCCTTCCCTACTAGCGAACGCCGGACCTCGCGGGGAGTGTGAGAGTAGACGAGCGTCACTACGTCGGCCTCGCTCATCGGCTGGTCGTAGTAACCGGCACGTTCAGCCACCTTCACTAGATGTTCTTCCAGGCCCCCTATCTCACAGGTACCTTGGTAC
>PNEQ01008107.1:0-19237 GCA_003012365.1 Medauroidea extradentata
GTTGCTTCAGGAATATGATAAATATTTGCTGCCTCCAAGCAACTCATTCTTCCCTCCTTGACCTCTAATAAAGCAGCAGCCATATCATTTGAGTCCCATTCTCCTCTAGAGGATTTTTTTTTGTATTTCCTCACCATGCCTGAAACATAATGTGTAAGAAAGTAATTAAATAATGCAAGAAGTAAAGTAAAAATAATTCCTGTAGGTCTATAAGCACCACAAAACATTATTAAAAAGTTTATAGATAATTAATCACAAGAATAGAACACAAACCAAATAAAAAATTCTATAGACATAAATAATCGAACCGTAAAATATACTTGCGGCAAGATGACGATGTCGTCAACTTGCCCCAGTCAACTTGCCCCCATCAGCAGTGTTGAAAAACTTTAATTTTTATGGTAAGAATAAAACGAAAAATATATTAATCAATAGTGGTTCTGAAAACTATTTTGACGTAGGTTGTTATCTACAGCAACGAATAACCAGATATCTTACCTGTGAATTCACGATATCTTATTTGATAATCTTCAATATTACATCAAGTCAGACGAAATACAGGAACATCGCGTAGCAACCAACGAAATGGCGACAATGGCTTCACTGTGCGAGTTTTAAGTTGTCACCGATGTGGAGCGCTAGTAGTATACGTAAGATGGTGCTACCTAGCAGTATGAGATTAAACTAAGTCATTCGTTATCTTCCCCCGCTCGCCAACTTGCCCCGGTCTCCCCTATATAATAAACTATCTTGTTGAAACCACGAATTCAATTAAGTTTTTAGCCATTAGCTTCAATCAACTGTTTTTGACGTGTTTATTTCACTGCTTCATATTTTTTCTAGCGTTTTGCGTCCCAGTCTCAGATGTTACACTGGGAATTAACATAGTGCATGTTTCGTCCAACCACTTTTTGCATGAAATACGCTGAATCCTGTCAAAGTTTTCTTTTCCTTTGAAATAGTTTTCGCACCACTTGACACAAATTTCGTTTCCTTTTTTGTCCAAGTCACTCAACCTGTATGCTAAAACGTCTTTTTCGTCATGTTTTGCCTTTCTTTTCTTTTATGACGTCTGTCTCGGTATTTGTATCTTAACTTAATGCCAATGGGCGATTTGAAAAGAGGCGGAGCTTCAGTCAGGTGTGGGATGAAATTCCTATCTCCATGGATACCGCAGCCGAACATAACCTTCATTTAGCAGTTTGGCTTGTCAAGAAAATTGATTATTAGTTTGTAATTTGCCGCTTTTTCAGGTAAACATTAATCTTATGTACTTGCGTATCTTAACCATGAAACTGAAACTAATACTTTTTACCCTTGCGTGCAAATCTATGAATGAGCAAAATTTTTGCTTTCGGCAATTACCAACTAACAAATCAGCATTTTTGTAAACTAGCTTTGTTTCCTACAGTATTTCCCCTGCGGTGTGACGTCATGGGGCGTGTACTTCAAGTCGTCCATTAGTTTTTCCTTTGTTCACTTGAGAATAGTTCTGCGGATTTATTTCGCATTTTCGTCCCACATTTGGGGACTCCAACTCATCAAATTATTTGTTGGATTTTGCTTTGTCGTATTAGCGTTGCCAGTCTGTTATTGGTCTACAATCGCAGTTTTCAGAAGTAGGGGAACAAGTTTCTAGTGTGGGGTTTTGTATTAGTTCCCTGCAGTGGTTGAAGTTGTTGGGGAATTATTGGTCCTAGATAGCAATACCGAAGAACAAGGAAGTTGTTGATGACACTTATGTAGACTTATCCAAATGCCTAGCCCTAAGCTTATTTGTCGTTTCCACAAGCGTATCTGCAACCACATTTCCTGCAGTGTGTCTCCTTAAAACTGTTAGAGTGTCTAAGTTTAACACCTTATCTTTTACCGAATTCTTCTCCAGGTGATCAGAATTATAAATATCAGGAATGTGGAAAACTGATATGACACTGCATTTCCAATAAGTAGCACGAATACCAGCGGTGCAGTACAAATTGATACAGCTCTCGTCCAGGCTTTTCCAAACAGCACTCTCCCACGTAACCTTGAGATATTTCTGCTCTTGTTGTGAAGCATCCACTGACAAACGTTTAGTTTGAAACGTGGCTTGAGAGGCTTGGAGAAACTGCGATCAAGAGGTTGAAGTGTCTGTGTGGTGTTGCTAGGTAAACCAAGAATTTAAATGTAGTTTTCGTCGGTAAAGTCCAGAAATTATATACTGTTAATTGAGACGGGTGTCCATCCAACATTAGTAGCGGTTTACGACGATATTATCTGGGCAAATTACACTAGCCAATATTGACCTGTCATTATTTTTTTAGAAGTTGTATTTCGCATCTAATTTTTATCAAATTTGATAGCAAAAATACGAATTGTGTGGCGATTAGAGGCAAAAATGCAGCTTATAATAGTCGCGTGTGCCTCACAAACTTTTTTTTTACTTTGTCGTTGCGAAGATAATCTTGATGACCTGCAGGTAGATGGGAATGTGTACATTAACGATGACAATACAGTATTACGCCTTGTCAATGAGGAAGTTAATTCACATCTGCTTGCTTTACTGTACTGTGAAATAATTTTTGTGAATATTCAGTAACCTAGCTGAACACCCAGTTGTCAAATGAATCTTGAATAGGAGTTTAAAGATTGTCGTAAATTTTCCCGTTTCATGGGAAGTTTGGTAGTGTGCGGGAAAATTGACTATAAACTAGAATTTCGTAATTGTTTCCTTTCATGTTTAGTAGGTTACTGTACAAGATAAGAACTTCAAGTCATTGCACAACATATTACAACCGATACTTTCAAGAAAGGTAATTTTACCTCCATTTCTTGTTCTCTCGCCTTCGTTTATCACTTGCTCCTTCGTTCCTCGAGCAATGTGATTAAATTGCAACCACATCACAGATAAGTAGGTAGGCTAGTAATGTGAATGTTCGCCTCTTCTGATAACTGCTGTTTGAAGCAGTGTAGATAAATAGGAGAATCGCTCGGGCCATTTATTTAACCGATCAATTCCCTGCTATCTGTCTCTCATAGGCTAAAGTGAACAATTTTCACACGGGAATAATGTTCAAAACGTTGTGAATTAACAATGCTGTCGTGAGAATCTTGTATTATCTAGTGTAAATTACACAGCTGCCTAGCATATGCTCGGAGTGTCCCTCGCATATTAGACTGAGGAGTCTGTCAATTTTGTGTGGGTGGGATTCCCCCCCCCCCCCGCGAATTTTAACTATTGGGTTTACAGTAATATGACTGCGCCAGGGTTGACGTTTACTGCAGTGAAAATATATAAATTCACCTCACATTATTAAAACACAGTATTTAACATTCTTTTGGACGACGCATAGATAGATCCAGCGTGTACACAATATTTTAACACCTTACACACCACATTTTTCCTTACATTTTTGGAGGGAAAATAACAAACACAAAACATGTAGGCAACTACCAACTGGTAGCAACACCCGCTGATAGACCTTACGCCTGGTGCAAAGTTCGCGAATTTGGCAGGCTGTGGCATTCCTCCCACATTCACCCTAACGTTAGGCCCTTGTTTAAGTTACTTTCACATTGCCAGGAAGACACTCGCAAGATCATTCCAGGTATAGTTACGAGCCGCAGGTGAATAGAACGTCGTGCCTTAGTTTGCATGTCACGATAGTAGATCTACTAGTTTTCATTACTGGTCGCTTTTGTACCGCTTCTCTTCGCCGGTAGACAGGGACCTAACTCTAAAAACTTGTTTGAAAAACAACTACCTTCTCGTTATGCACAAGCAAGCATGTCCTAGCTGCATACTGGCTGCGTGAAAAATGGGCGAAATTAAAAAAAAAAAGTATAATAATTTTACACGGCGGGCAGGTTTGTTGCCTCAAGAAATATTTTACTATGTCTTTTTTGTCAGCGCCAGGTTGTAGGTGGAACCTTTATGGAAAAGCTTCACAACGGCGTTTATTTCTTCGGTTTGCAAATCTCTGTGTTGTCTTATCTGCACTTAGGAAGCACAGCGCAATGTCTCAGTGTAATTATATTTCAACTTGACCAATGTCGCTTGCCATGTCATACAGCTAGCGTTTAATTTTTGCAGTGAATCTGTACAGACCATTTTACGTTTGTGTGAAAAGCATAGAGCTTTAAAAGTTTCTCATGACGGTCGTCACAATGCTGTTTTATGAGAAAAGTTTTTTTTTAAATTTTGTTGCAATAATTCAACAGAATCGATTGCGTCTGTAAGTGCAACATATACACTACGCTTTTTACAAAACAAGTTGAAGCCTGTATAGACATTTGAACCAAATTAAATTTACACATGTGTAAATTATTTTGGAAATCCTATATTCGTGAATATGATTGACGCAATTAATGTAGGTATAAGTCTGTGATATAAGTATGTGTGCATGCAGATCAGTAAAACTATAATGGTTAAGTTAAAGTAAATCACAAATCTAAATACATGTATAAGCATTTATAGGTTCAAAAGAGTTATGAAAATGTTCATATTTTTACTGGCTGGAATAAAACCACGCATGTGAGAAAAACTATATATTTAAGTACCATTTGAAATAATGATACTTATCAGTCTGATAGACCAGGTGTGCACGAGGCTTATCACGAACTGTGATAATTCTGAGGTGTGAAAACAAAAAATCATAATAAAAAAAGATGTCTTGATGGCTGACACCTACTCGTAGATAGATAACAAATTACAAAATGATGTCTGGTTGGCAGGTTAGTGATTTGCGTAACCAGTACTGCACAGAAAACGATAATAACTGTAAAATTTTCAAAGTAAGTTACGATTTTAAATGTAAGGTGTTTCACTCTAAACAAAATCCCCTAATTTGCAAAATAAATTATTTTAAAAAATGTTCAACCTTGCAGGGAAGTATCTAACACTGCAGTTTCTTTTCCGACGTTTATTTGTTTCTTCACTTCGTTTTCCACTATGCGATAGATTTGTGTTTTATGCTTATAAAATACAACATTGACGTTTTCTTAAACTCGTACATTAAGACCCTGCTAGATGTGTCGGCATAAAAATGTCTGTGTTTGGAATTGGTGAGGAGGAGGAAATTTGATATGGCAAGTAAGCTTCACGTCTCGTCGACCGCTATGTCATTAGAAACGAAGACACACGACTTGACACGATGACAGAAACTGGTGGATGAATCAGCCATAACCAGTAGTTGAAAAACCATCCCTGAGAATCAACGGCAAACCAAATCCGGTGCCAGAAATCCTAGGGAGGTGGTCAGTAGTACGGTCATTAGGCTGTTTTAGTTTTATTTGACAAAATAAATATATTTCCTAGTAATTCGTACGCACAGTTTTACATTCCATAATTTTCTGCTATTGGTGGCTATTATATTAGCCCTGTACTAGATAATATTACAGGGTCTGTGTTTATAAATTTTCTTTCACGGAAAACATTCTTAAGAACACATGCCATTACATTTTTTTTTGAACAAATAACATTTTATTTTTAATTTCAGTAATCTTAAAGGTGACATGTAGAACATTTTACACCGATTGTATTAGCAATTCTCTATATTGGATTTTTTTCATTCTTGTCAATTTTATTTTGTTCAGTGTGATTCTGTCTACAGTAGTAGTGTTAATTCTTTTTGGAGCAAATTTCTTGATTACAGTGAGTGGTTTAGTGTCACGGCAGGTTGTTGCTATGCAGATGACACCCGGTAGATACAGAAGGGATGGTGTGGGAAAAAATTAGACATTGTGAAGTAAAGCTTTTTTTTTAATTCTCGTGAAGTTACATTACTTATATTTCACATAAGAGTTTCTCGGCAGATTCCCTGTCACAAACAGGTAATTTTGCAAACACTTGCAAAATGAAAACTCATTGAACGGTTGAGAGAAAAGCTTAATGAGTCTACTTTTCTCAGTGTTGGTGCCAGTAATTTTTATTAGCGTTTTGAAAACCTCTAAGACAAGCAGTGTTAGTGACTTGCCAGCAATGAGATTGTTTAAACCAGGAACATATAGACATTATCATATATCATTATCAATGTTGTAGGGATTGCTTCAGTAAATTTTTGAGTTACTAAGCAAAAAGCATTTTAACACTTATCTAATTGTGGTTCAATCTAACCGGAAACAAGCCTACGGGCCAAGACTTTTAAAATTACTGCTACATTAATTTACTTCAAGTAAATTGCTTTCTTCGTAGTATTACTTACATGCCTAACTTGGTAGGCAACAGGGAATTAGTTCTAAAGGTTAATTAAAAGCATATTATTTTGATGGGAAAAATCATTACAAAATAAGGATTTTGTGAAAGTATATATTAATTAATTTGTTGCACTGAATTATAATTATGTACAAAATCCAGTTGTAAAAGTTGAGGCATAGACTTGATAAAATATACAATATGTACGTATATATCCTTGTGAAGAACAAAGCTGAGAATTTGCAAGACACTTTGCACACCACCACAAAATTAAGTGACTTTATAAGCCTTTGAATATCAAATTTTGAAACTTTTATTTCTTTAAAAATTGGAAAGTAGCAATACTTACAATATTACTTTGCGTTAACGTGGCCTACAAACCAACATCAATGACTTCCCACTCTTACGAGAGAATAAGATGAGTGACAACCTTTAAAGCCATGTCTAGTAGTTATACAGAACTTTCGAAAATATTTTTGTAATGAAACATAATTATCATATCGAAAAATGTACATTGAACAGTCACAAATGTATCGTAATTTGCACCAATTTGTTTGTTTGCAATAATTTTTTAAAATAATTTTGCACCCATAATATCACTTATTTGTTATTAAAATAAGCCAAATAAAGCAAAATTATATATATATATTTTTTGCAAACGAACGATGCATTATTTCGCAAAATACCTACATAGAATTGTGCATCAAACAAATGCATTCAGTCATGAATTTAAAACATATCCGTTAATTTGTTTTACACTAGTGTGAAAACTCTGCAAGGCCGTTAAAATGAGAGTCAGAAGTCAGAGAGAGAGAGAGAGAGAGAGAGAGAGAGAGAGAGAGAGAGAGAGAGTGCGTTTGTGTGTGTGTGTCAGAAACTTATATTTTGTATCAACTTTTCTTCCGGGTACATTTATGCAACTTTAACATAACTACAGTATGTAATACATATTAAGGAAATTATAGACATAATAAATCATTGCTTGTCGTTACTGCTGCTACACATAGAATTGCAGTTAGAAAATTCTTATTTATTTCTTAACTGCAATCTGAACTGTAACAACAATTAAGGGAAATAAAGATTTATAGTGTCTAAAACTCTATGAATGTAGCTAGACCCAAGATTTTACGAATATTCACGGTTTCTCTTATGAAATACGCAAAATCGTTACCTTCGAAAAATCGAAAGCGGCCTATTTGCCTACCCCCCCTTTTTTTTTTTTCCAAACACGAACACAATAACTTATAATTGCATTCTTTCTGCAAAGTGCCTCTAGTTGGGCCCCGAAATTCGTAGCATTTTGCAGGAAATTAATTAATGTAATAATAGAAAAATAAATTGATATCAGTAGTCAGACGTCACGGCGTTGAGCGGTAGATAAGGCCGACCCTTGTCCTAAAGGAAAAAAAATGGGAAAACCGAGCTTCCTGTTGTTCTCTCTCAAGCGAATAGCCCGAATTTCGTAGCGTTTAAGGGAAAAAATTAAGTAAGTGATAGCTGAAATATAAATTTATATCAATTGGCAGACGTCTTACGATCAAAAGAATACTGCTGAACAGTAGACATGACCGACCCTTGCCCTCCAAAAAAATGAAAAACCCGAGTGCACAGACGACCCAAGTGCCTTCTCGCGAGCGAATAGCGCGACTTCTGTAGCGTCGGAAAAAGTAGGCATTCGTTACAAACAAACGCACAATGCCCTTGTAAATTATTCACCAAAGAAAGAAGGAAACAGAGGATGTATTTATTCATTGCACTGTTTTACATAACTTATCGTCAAAACAAATTCCTCGATGTTTGATTCTAAGTACGCGAACGTCGATAGAAGTAGCATGCAAGTAGGACAGATAGCGCACCTGTACTAACGTATACAATATGGCGGACAGATAGCAGCACCGTAGCATATACCGACGTTCAACAATCCAAAAGACGTGCTTACCTAAGAACGTCGAAAATTACACGTATAAGTGGATGCAAGTAATCGCTTTCACATATTAGGTAAAAATGAATTAGTAGTTCCGGGATTATACAATACACGGACGTCATATTTATTTACAAAGTTCGATGTATCCAAAGTGGAGACAAACGTTTCTACAGATTAGGGACAGGTAGCGCGATCATCGTGCTCGCTTTTGCTTTTGAAATTCGCATTTTACGACGTGCAGTAACGCACTGTTAAAGCAAATTATGCGTCTAGTTCATTGTTTTAAGTACGTACGGTGCTACCGCAGTAAAGAAAACATAATTTCACGCTGTTATTTATGGGATTCGTGTAAGAACGTAAACACACATTCGGTGCGAGGCGAGAGTTATGTAAGACTTGGATACGTGGAGAAATAGCCTAGAAGGAGGCCGTATTACATTTAAATGAGCATATGTACATGCACCGTCTGTAGTACCGTCACCACGTAGGTCCTAATACGTCATAGTTGCAAAGACAGTAGGCCTGCCGGCTTGGCACAGGCGGTGGAGCGCGGATTTTAAGCTGTTGCTGCCACATTTTAAAATTAATTTTCGATTTGTTGGTTTTATTTTTAATATTACGTACTTATTTAATAATAACTGCAACTCTACAATTCGTATTTCAGTGCCGTGAATTAGTTAATATATTATAAAATCATTGTCAATGTAATTTCTTGCAATATTTTTTTCCCATAGAATTTTGTTAATTTTTTTAGGGTTCCTGAGAGTGTATTCGTAAAATCGCTACATTCCTTAAATCCAGGGTTCATAAAATCGGGGGTATAGTGTATATATTCTATTATGCAGTTAAGTTTATGTTCCATAAATTTAATAATAGTTAGGTTAAGTGAAAGTTAGGAAAAGTTATGACACAAAATACAAAAATTCAAGATGGTGACTATAACTCACTCTTAAGTTGCGTACAGCATTAGCGTCGCCAGGATATTGTAACTTATGAAGGCAGGTTCTGAAGTAATGTGACCTGTGCAGCAAACATGTAGCATTGCCTAGCGTCCGTAGTTTCCGTGCAAAACGCATATAAAGCTTGAGCGAGCAGATACGGGGACTAGCACTGTGTACATGTGTGTTTGCTTTCTGTCCCTCTACGCCGCACACACGATGGTGGATATTCACTGTAAATATCTTGTACCGTGGCTTAAATAACTCATATAAACGTAATCTACACTTTATTCCTGGAATATTATCACTGGAACAGTGCGTTTTGTGCCTTGGGGTGTACCAGACAATCGTTTCATTCTTTCTTGCGTACCTATCAGAACGCTAATTAACATTAAAAGACAAACACTTGATTTTTGTTAAGGAGATAACATTGACAACCAACATTTGTGGCAAAATACAATAATATTTCAACAATACTCTCTTCGAATGTTGGTTGTTTACTCTTAAGTATGTAAAAAAATGTGTGGTATTGTACACAATGTACCGTATTTGGTTTAGTAAATTTTCTTGGCTAAATACTTAAAGTGATATCTCGTGTTACTTAGTAAATTAATACACCAGTGCGTTATTTACTGATACGTAAGTTTGAATACAAATTTCACCTCCAACATGCAGTTGGTAACTTGCAACCTGTTCGTTGTGTCGCACGTTACTTGATTTTTTATTTTATTTGTTATTATTTTCATTTATTATCTGTTTGTTCCTTGTTTCTATTTGACCCGATTCCATTTTGCTATTTCTTGTTGTGTATGTATCTTGCTGACTAAAGCATACTCTGCTTATATTATGGTTTTCTTTTATTTGTATAGTTTTCTTTGACAGTCGTTCAATTTGCAATGGAGTACGTCCAAGAAACTGAATCCAGTCTTGCAACCTGTCGTTATGCTCATATGGTAACTCGCAACTGGTCGTTATGCTCTGTACGTTCAAAACACAGCCTGAAATATATATCACGTATTATCTAGCACATTTTACAGCTACAAAATTCTCTGTATTTTGTTTCACTTACGTAAGAAGACACTCACTTTTGCTTTAAATAATGTCCACTCGGATATTTTAAAAACGCTTCAGCTGAGAGTGTTAATGATACGAAGAACTGTTTTGTACAGTTTGATGTACTGATTTTTTGACAAATCATCCCCACAGAACGAATCAATTAATGCTTGTCGTTACAATGTTTCATATAAACAAAGGCTGACAAAATCATGTTTCATAATGTAGGGAATTGTATAAATGACTACATTGTCAGAGGTATAACATTTCTGTTAAATGAAATACAAAGCATCTTTCACGAAACTGATCCTTAACTGTTCCCCCCCCCCCTCCCTTCGTCGATTGTTATTTACATATAAAGCTAAATTGTAAGGGTGCGTAGGTCTTGTAATGATAACCTTAGGGAACAAGTGATCAATACATGTTCATCTTATTTTCTCGTGCGGAATCGCCAGCCGGAGTTAGTAACACATTTTTATATACGCGTTGTATATTGAAGCTTAGTTGTAGGCAAATCACTTCTTAATAATTATGTTACATATATTTATTACTCAGCATTACTGAGGCGCTAAAAGTAAAATTGAATTCCTAGATTACTTGAATTACAAATTCCTTTGTGTAGTTCTATAGAACACGGGTGTAGCACGCACAGAATAATAGTAGACACCGTATCATAAGACGAGACTAGTAATGTCTGTATTGTGTTCGCTAATTATGCGTTAAGTATTATGGACGTATTTCAGATAGGTAATTTTTTGTAGAATAAATGCTCGTTCGCGTAGATTTTTTAAACATTATATCGTGATTCATTTGACATGGAAAAGCTATGATCAAACATAAACATTACTTTTATAGTATTGAACACAATTCGAGAATTTCGCCTTACGGATTATATTATGACATATAGTCAGTTTTACATAATCATATATTTTTCCTGTTGACTTTAAGTCTTGTCGATAACGAGGTCGTTTGAGACGGTTACACACACTTTTAAACCAAGACAGGAAGCATGAAGAAACAATCCCAGCATTGCCATGGAGTGATATCCGGCTACACGGATAGTCTTAAAGGACGATGGCTGGAGCCGTGGATCGTACCGTGGTCCTTCTGAGCGAGGATCCACGTGTTGCCGTTTCTACACGTCGCTCGGTCGATACATTCGAGTTTCTTTTTTTTTTCACAAGATTGTGCAACAAAGTAATGATCTTGACATTCGCTTGAGTGGGAGCAAAAATCAAAAGTCAGTTCTCGAGCACGTTTAGAGTCAAGTGTTTGTGTGTGTTGATTGGTTGCACCTGTTACTGGGCCGGGCCAGGTGGTGTGGATTGTAGATAAGTGTCTGTAGTCTCAGTATATAAGTGTCTAGGTGTGTGTACTTGTCATCAGTGGTGACAACACCTCAGTACTCTGCCAACATGCTCGTGCTTCTTGCTACAGTACTGCTGCTGTCGGCAGCTTCAGCCACCGACTTCAGCACGTGTGAGTTTATAAGTTCAACAGTTTTCTCTGGAAGACATTGTTGTTGCAGTAGGCTAGTATGTAAATGTATATTAACATTATTTGGTCTTATTTATAAGAACTTTACGCAAGCGTTACGTTGAAGTAGTCGCTTAGAATAATTTCTTTCGTAGTATGGAGTAATGGACATGAAATTTTATTTGTAATTTTGCCTGTCTATTACTCACCTTTAATTACAAGTCTAAAATACAAGCAAATGAATTCGAAAAAAGGCTGTGCTGCATGGATTATATGGAATTCATGTAAGGTACGGAATTGTCGCAAAACTCGAAAATGTTATGATATTAACTGGAATAACTCATTAAAACTTAATTTTCGGTCTTGCTTGTTCAACTGCAGGTATATTTTTTCTTAGAAACATTGGCAATACCAAATATTGTGAAGTTAAATACGAAGATGATATTGTGTAACGGAACAGTATGTGAGAAACACATCTTCACAAAGAGTTTGTTGTCACAGGCTCTAGTGGGACACCGCCCACAGCGCTGTCTGTGAAGGGTTGCGCGAAACAGCCTTGCAGCTTCAAACCAGGAGACCATGTCTCTGTACAAGTGGACTTCGAAGTCGGTAAGTTCTATGATACAGTACCCAACTAGTCTTTGTACTTCCCCATCACATTCATTGCAAGGCATACTTATACGAGTGACTATGTTGCAGACCACAAAGTCTCCAAGCTGGTCCCTGATGTGAAGGCATTTGTCCTTGGTCTCACCACGGACTACCCTCTACCTCAGACAGACGGCTGCAAGGCCCTCCTGGGATCTACCTGTCCTCTGGAAGATGGCGAGTCTGTCGTCTACGACCTCCAGATTAACATTCCTCCAATAAATCTCAAGGTATACCTTAATTATTTGCGGCTTCATTACGTAAATGGATTAGCCCGTAGTTACAAGTAACGATCAACCCAGACACACAGGCCATTTAGGACTGAACTCCCAATGGCTATTTTTTTGCAGTGGTATAACGATGAATTATATTAGTGTAAATTACGCCAAGCACTTATTTCTTTTTTGCCAATTAGGTCTACAATGAAATAATGCTGTTATCATCATATGCCTAAGGCTGAATATATTAAAAGTTATTGTTTTCACTAGTGCACTCATAAAAACTTATGATATTAAATTATACTTTACATTTCTATTTATGTAGCACTAATAGTATTATATAGTAGGGTTGGCTAAATATTTCCAAGAGTAATGTTTGAAGGAATAACACACAGTTCCAAATGACAAATAATATTAGGATGTTGCTTTAGGGGATAAGTGCTTGCAATCTTATAATTCATTAATTTCTGTTGGAAGTTCGATACAAGCTGTTTAACTAATATTTATTGTACATTTGTTCATTTTAATAAATTATTGGATTTAAAAAGGCTCGTTTTCTCCTGATGGTTAAATATTAAAAACTAACAAAGTTGATGAAGATGTCACAATTTGATAAAACATAAAAAAAAGAAACACTTTTGGCAGGTCTGCTGCAAAATTGAATTAAATATTACTCATTGAAATTTACGACAGATAATGTAATAGCCTAAGATGGAGAGTGCAGTCAAAAGCCCATCAGTCTTTTAAGGATATGAATTTGTTGACACGATAGGTATATTTTTATATTTTTTCCCCTACATGCATGTATTACAGAATGCTTACACACCTTTAAATCACACTATGCCAAACAAGTTTTCGAAATAAGTAACCGCGGGAATATTTTAACTTTCTAGTTCTTCTGTTGTACTTCAGCGACTTAAGGCAAATCAGTTGTCTCATAGCACAAATAGGTATATTAATGGCAAGTTTTTTTTTAAACAAAACTAGACGTTGAGTGCATACCTTATTTGTTAACGTTCGTCAAAGTTAGTACAATTAGTTTCCTACAAAGCTAAGAAATGGTTTACTAAGTTGTCAACAAAGCGATATTTTAGACCAGAATCATATCTGAAACTATCACAAAAACATAATACTTACACGTGACTCACATAAACTTAAAAGCTTGCATACCACGAACCACATCACGTAGGAAATCTTAGTTGCGAATCAGTCAGTTCTTTGGGAAATGTGGGTTACTAACCGAAATGTGTACTTCATTAAGAAATTAATGCATTCGACGGTAAAATAATTAAATTAAATTTGAATTAAATTTAGAATGTTAATGCCCTATATTTTTACAGCTTGTTTATGTCGTTTTACTGATCTGACATACAGTGGATGTGAAATTTTTGTAAGGGATTGATAAAATTATTAATTATATGAGAGTAAAACGTATATTGATATAGGTTCAATGTTGAAACTAAACATTTGTCAAATAAATGCGTATACCCTCACAAAACATCCAGAAATTGCTTGGTTTCCTTAATTTAAGGTCTAATTCTGGGTACATTCTGAATTATAAGGTATATTCATAACTTTTTTTTTTGTAGTCTTTTACATTGGTAGCCAAAGGAAAACACATTTTGTTGTTTTTGTTTTAATTTTTTCAACTGCTAGAGTTAGCATTCGTTCGTTTGAATCGTTTAACAATGTTGGAATATAAATCTGAAAAGTTGACAGTCCTGTTTTTTTTTTTTTTTTTTCAAAACAAGGCCTGGCTAAAACGTGTGGGCGTTTTTTTTGTTCATGTGTATATGTACTGAAGTTGTTGGAAAGTTGTTGCATCTATATTTGGCGATATAAATGTATTTTATAGTTATTTTGCCACATGGTGGAACAAAAGCACCGGCATTGTAGCACATTTGCTAAATATTGTCTGCATACAATGTTTCTCTAAAAAAAGTGAAATGGTTTTGCGTAATATGTATGCACACTATTTTTAAATGACTGACTTAGCGTCGTTGATGAAGTATGTTGTCCAGAAAATATGGTTTCACTTCCATTGCAATAATTTTCCAAAATTAATGGCACATAAGATTTTTAAATTGCTACTTTTTTCTTCGGAAATTAGGCTAAAAACTGAGTAACGTATGAATAAACTACATAAAACTGTAATCACTTTACCAGGCACTACATGAGTACCGAGATAGGTAAAATTCTGACTATGGGTTCTTGAGACGACAAAAATTTTGAGTAGCAGCTACTGTGTGGTTATGAACACGGCGTGAACGTAATGCATTAGTAATTTAATCTTAGTATTTAAAGTGTCCAGAGTTTGATGGAACACTTTACAGTGGTTCTTGAGATGTCCCGTGTGATCACAAAGTTTTTAAAATAGCGGCCATTATGATGCAATGAAGACGCGTGACCAAAACTCATCAGACTCAAGTAACGTTGCATAATACTGTTATCATAAGTGTCAGGTTTAATGACAAATGGTATGAACGAAAAATATTTAAACGGCCATTTTGAAAATATGTACACTGCATGATCAACATGCACGAAAGTCAAGTCAGGTTACCAATTACTTTACCTATGTGTAGTTTGATTAAATGCAGTCTTTGTTCAAAAGTTCTAATGTTAAGGAACCGTACACGGAGAGAGAGAGAGAGAGAGAGGGGAGAGAGAGAGAGAGAGAGGGAGAGAGAGAGGGAGAGAGGGAGACGCACGCACGCGCGCACACAACCACACGAACACAACCTATCGTACACAGAGGAAGATAATCTCATAAACCTACTTTTTCTTAGGAACGTAGAATTTAAAGTATATTCTAGTTGCCTCACTTATTAGTTTCAATACTGTTTTGCTAAATTGATTCATGTGATTTTTTTATATCTTTCAACAACTTAAAAATGCTTGTACTTTCTGCCAGTGTTCGTATTACATCCCTTGATTTACCAGTCCATAGTATAATCATGCGACCACAAACTTAACAATGAAATGACATGCAATGGGCTACGTAACCTAATAAAGTGATCAACTTTTTATATTTTTAAAAATTACAATATTTGCTTGTATTTTGTGTAATTTGCGTTTTTTTTAAATACTCGAAATATTAAGTTGTGCTGTTATAAATGTAAGGTTACATAGCCCATTGCATGATATTTCGCTGTGAATTTTTTCACTTTAGTGAGTCAATTGGTTTGTACTATTTACATGTCAGCGTAACAAGCAAATTTTGACTTTGACGCACCGTTATGAGAAAACTATGCGAGCTAAGATTGTTTTGTAAGAGGAAACTGCATTCACAAGTACCGTCAACAAAACTATCACTGTTTGATAAAAATATAAAATTATGATTGCATACCACTTAAAACCCTTAAAATTTGAGGCTGACGATTAAAAATATTTTAAAATTTAGGCTATATTTTTGCACACAAATTATTCTCTGTCTCTTGAGTACGCTATTTACATCAGCACTCGCATGTTAAATTTAAAATTTAACCTGGACATTCACACGTTTTGGTATGTTGAATCTTGATTTCACGCATTCTTACTACTTCTCTTTTTGAAAAAAAAAAAGGGTACTATAAATTTACTAACTAAAAAAGAAATAACTGTTATGGAACCGGGATTTTAAAGTAACTTTCATGATTTATAGGGTAGTATGAAACCATTTCCAACTAGACGGAAAGGTTTTCGGCAACATCTCGGCACACAACTTTAATACTAGTTATCTTTTAATATAAAATTTGAGTTAACCTTGCAAAGAAAACCTTGTACAGTAATAGTTATGGTTCTATAGAAGTATATTTTACTCTCAAAATAAGAAGAAACATTTTGTTGTATTATAAAGCCATGCAAGATATGTATGTTAATTTTAGTGTAGAACCACACTTATTTCAAACACAAGTTGGAATATTTTGTGATACGGTTAGGTCATTTTGAATATAATCATTAAAGCTTTATTTACAAATTGTGCTGAAAATAGGAACATTTCAAGGACATGGATTGTAAAAGTCCTTTTAAGAAACGTCGTTTTACTAAAACTGTAAATGCAAATTTGCGTGGTCGTTATAGCTGCTAAGACACTCAACAAAACAATATATATATATATATATATATATATATATATATATATATATATATATATATATATATATATATTTGGCTGAGATGATTGAAACTAATGGCAGTACCGTAAAAAATAATACTAAATTCAATAATTCGCATTACATCGATGCAATATTAGACGTTCCTCAAAAGTATGTAATTTAACATGTAAGGGTTTGTTTATTACAGAATTTCATTTTAGAAACAATTTTGTACTAACACACAGTGCAGCTGTTTTACGAATACGTAAAATTGTTCACGCAACGGAACTGTTACAGCTACATGGCCACTATTTTCGAAATATTACCTTACTTTTTAAACACGCGTATAAGTAGTGTGTTACGCAATAAGTTCGAGTCGATGAAGTAGATAACGAGTTATGATGGAAACTTCACCATGTTCGGAATGTTATCATATATTTTGTCATTTAAAGGAGAATACATATTGGCACAGTTTATGTATATAGTAATTGTTTTTCACATCACGTGTTGTGTAATTGGTTTTAGAAGTATAATAATTGCAATAAATTACTAACTATTTCTTGATATTTTTTATCTACACAAGAGCGTGTTTGCCGATTAATATAATTATGAAAATATCATCTAAATTATTTTTACAGGTTTGTAAAGTGGGGTATGAATCAGTAAAATATTTTCAGAGATGTTACGAAATCTTTCGTTGCAAATTGTGTCCTGTTTTTTTTTTTTTTTTTTAATGGATACCAAGAATGGTATTTTGCACTGAAAGTTATATAATAACATGTAAATAATTTTAAGGTCGAGCATAATTGTTAAATAAGTATGATAAGTACCGTAAAACAGAGTACAAATATAAGTCATACGTTAAGATGATCTATTCTAATATATTTCTTATCTTCTCAATTTGATAGAAATTGGTTGAGTAGTTTTGCGTAGGACACAAAATATGAATTAATGTCGGGATATGTTCCAAAGTGCGAATCTAATGCAATAATTCTATCTAAACTCACGACTAATATCAATGAAGTGTCATAATATTTAATTTTCTTTTTATCGTCGGGTTAGTACTCCTGATAAGACTCAGAGCTAACATTTTAAATGGCCAATGGCCGCCAGCACTTGGAAGAAAACAAGAAAGTTATTTGTTTTAATTGCATAATTTTTGTATGGTTACTCAACATTAAACTTGAAACGAATATAAATAAATTTGGTTTAACGAATACAAAATATTTTTAAGAGATTTATTCACTAACGGTAAAGTAACCTCGTGCGTTTACTTTAAAACTCGTTACGTGAATAGTATATGCCAAACCTGTAACGGGGATACTAACAGGAAGTACCAGAAAATAGCAGAAATATTGCTAAGCCACAGTATATTAGCTTGCATCAATTTTATATTAAAAGGACTGTCGTATGTTGTTCACACGAATGTTCCAAACAATTAAATATAATAACTTTGACCTATTTTGTGAGTACGTTTGCAAACACAAATGGTTACGTGGGCAATTTTAAACGTTCGCAAACCGATCCATTCATAACACCAACTGTGTTGCGTCACTCCTTAATGCGCGCTGCTAATGTAAGTGACGTAAAGCTTTATTTATTGAAATAATTTTCGTACGCGTACGCAGACAAAAATATAAATTACGAAAACAACTTTACCTTGAACAAAATTGATTGCAATCAAAATATTTGAAACATAAATGAGGCAATTTATTTAATTATTTATTTATTTATTTTGAATTTGTTGGAAGTCAAGAATTATTAAGTATTTTATCTCACTTGACTGCGACCATAAGCAGTATTCTGTTCTTGTCTTGCATCAGAACTAGTGTTGACAAAGTTTAGTTTCATATGCGCACATTATCTTCGGTTCTTAAGACGCGCAGGCAGCATTTCTAAACTATGGTTGTCTTTCAGATGGAAATGTTCAAACTTAATGTTATTGAAGTATTTAGTCGCATTGTTTTGTCTAATAACCTTTATTCTTCTATATATATATATATATATATATATATATATATATATATATATATATATATATATATATATATATATATATATATATATATATATATATATATATATATATATATATATATATATATATACAAAAACCCGACGAACTAAATTGCTATTTCATTTCTTCCGCAAATCAATTTCCGAACTCTGCTACCGTAACGTACGCCCCTCGAAATCAACCGGGAATGGATCTAACAATAATACGTGAAAGTGAGATTTATAAATTACTTAATACTATAAAAACAACTGCGACAGGAATAGATGACTTAAGCATACAAATTATCAAAATGTGCACTCCATTTTGCATTCCTATTTTGTCCCACATTGTAAATTACTCATTGCGAAACTCTGTTTTTCCAAAACAATGGAAATATTCAAAAATAATACCTATTGCCAAGTCCACAAAACCTACGGAATATAAAGATTTGAGACCGATCAGTATCCTTCCAGCATCTTATAAGTTAATAGAAAAAGTAGTTAAAATACAGTTAGTTTCCTATATAGAGAATGAAAATCATGTGTATGATAAACAGTCTGGCTTTCGTTCGGGTCACAGTACCTACCATACAATACTAGATATAACCTCTAATATTTACAAAGCAATGGACGAATCAAAAATTGCAATTGTAGTGTTTCTGGACTTCACCAAAGCATTTGATACACTAGACCATAATATACTATTGACGCGATTAGCAGAAATGGGTCTCTCTGGGAAA
>PNEQ01008109.1:0-19236 GCA_003012365.1 Medauroidea extradentata
CACAGGAGTAATTGTGTGCATAACTAATTGTGTTGTGAGAGTTCTAGTTGATTACTGTTTTGTGTATTTCGTAGCTTTGTGAGCTATTAAATCCAGTACTTAATTTAACTCTTTTATTTGTAATTATAAGACCTCTATCCCAAAGAACTCATGGGAATTGCCCACATATAAAGTTTGTGCTCCCAAACTTGTAACAATAACTACAAATGGAAGTGAACAAATTAGTTAGCTTGTCAAATTTTAAAGAGGTTCTTTATAAGGTCTTCAACATCAAAAGAAAATATCTGAAAAGAATACTTGTGGTAGCTGCGGATCCACTCAGTGAAAACATGCTTCTGGAAGATGATCGAACACAGAAAGAAGTATTATGTATGGGGCATCAAAATCACTTACAGGTAGCAAATAATGCTCGAACTAAGATGAAATAATACATTAAATTTTCAAAAGACGTTGAAAAATTAGAAATTATTTCTTTCGATCTTGAGATTTTGAGGAAACATTGACATTTATGAGGATACCCACAACTATTTTTAAAGCCAGATATGGGTTTACAACAGTGGCCTTCACTATGGAAAACATGGGAAATACTTTCTCCTGGTTTGAGTCAGGGGAACAGCAGGGTGAGGTAAAGTAAGTAAATGCTTGAAGAATCACATTGAAAACAACGTTAAGGGAGGAATTGCTGAGCTTGTTTTGTGGGCAGATTCGTGTGGTGGCACGAACCGAAACACCAAAATAACTTTGATGCTGAGGGCTGATTTGGAACATCACCATTCTCTATAACACTGTCCATTTTCAACATGAAACAAACATTCAGTCGTGGACGTCGCAACCAGGGGAGACGGATGGGACACGCCCCCCCCCCCCCCAATAATACGCCTTTTTATTTCATATCCTCCAATATATGTGGGTTGTTTCTTAACTTTTGTTTCAAACTTTGGGACTTGATTCTTTACCACAAATGAGGTATAGTTTCATTCACAATGAAATTGTTGTCTAGTTCAATTCGTAAGACAGAAATTCACACTTGTAAATTTAATTTTAAATTGTATTTTGGCAAAATATTGGAAACGACGAGGAGTTAAATTTAATTTCTGTGCAGCACAGTGTTCAGTGTTATTAAGATCTTCAACCCATCAAGAAAGTGATCCTTAAAACTCTCCCCTTCGTGAAAATAACACCCTCTCGTTGAGTAGAACTTATGTTGCGTTGGGTTTTGCAAATATTTCATGTTAGGTAATTTTCTGAGCAGTACATACCAAGAAACATAAAAGGTCCTCTTTTAAAAAATTGCTAGAATTCACCGTTTACAAGAAATAAATCATAAAAATAAGCATATATTGCATCGTTAGCACACGAATTTCTATTGCTTTTTAAAGAAATTCAAACATGAAACATGCCAGTTTGTGATAGGCACACCAGTGTATGGAGTGTAAGTTTGTCGAGGTTTACTTGGTTAAAATAGATGAGTTTTTTTTAAGTGTAAAACGCATTTACAAGCACGCTGTGTGCGATTACATTGTGTATGTAGCAGTTGTTACCTACATGTCAGGTATTGTATTGTTGGCACAGACACGCACGAATGTATTTTATAGTAAATGGTACATTCTAGTGACTTGTAAAAATAAGACCTCTCGTGTTGTTTAGGATGTTCTGTTCAGAAAAGCAACATGAAATGTTCACAAAACCCAACGCTACAAAAGTTCTAGTCAATAAGAGGGTGACCACCCCTGTTATTTTAATGAAGGGAGTTTTAAAGAGCAGTTTCTGGATTTGGTTGAAGAGCCGTGTAACACTTATCAGTGTGCACAGAATTGAAAGTTAACATACATTGTTTCCAAAAATTTGCCAAAATACAATTGCAAAATTAATTTTTCGAGGGCGAATGCCTCCCTTAAAAATTGCGCTATATGCAAAAATTTCATTGTTTAGTTACACCTCATTCTTGATCAGGAATCATCTCCAAATTTTTTAACATAAGCTAATCAACAAAATGTATATTGAGTTTCGTAGTAGTATGAAACACACTCATTCTATGATAACTGATATAATTTATTTGACAGTAACCTCGATGACAAAGCCTTTGTTGCAATTAATTAAAAACTATAAATAAAACCCATTTGCTGCATATATTGGCTTATAAAGTCCGTTCGTGATAAAATTAGTATTTTTTAAATTTAAACTTTGTGTTACATTTCACTCACGAATGCTCTGTTATTTGCTTCCAGTAAAGTTAGTGGAGAATTAGGTAAGTAATAAAGTGTTGTAATGTGTTACTTTCTAAGTCTATAGTGACGAAATTAGAGGTACTTCAAGTGCTCACCACTTTACCGAAAATTGACAGTATTATTTGAAAAAGATTACGCCCAAAAAAAATTCTTTATTTGTGTGTGTTATTATCGCTATTGTTAAAGATCTGTAGGTGCATAGCTAAGTAATATTTTTAAAAAAATTAAATGTAGGTTATGTTTTGTGAAATTTATGTTCAGGGGCGTCATTTATGGGGTAGGGGGAATGGCTGCCCTGTATTTAGAAGGAAAAGTGTATAAAATATTTTTGTGTATTTAGTTATTTAAATAATACTAACGCAAGCACATAAAACTGAAGTTTTATTATTAAAGTTTCTAATTTACACATGTTTAATTAATAAAAAAGACGCAACAAGGTCACTGTCACAAAAAATAATCCCCCCCTCCTTCAAGAGAAATCTTAACAGAAGCCCATGTTTGTGTTGTGTTGAAGTTAATCACAGAAAATTTTATAAATAATTTGAAATTGTAATATTGTTGATTCTTCAGTGTAAATATCTGCAAGAAAATATTTATACAGTTTTGTATGGTTTCCTCCACTACGTCATTCTTTCATTGCGGGCAGTTTCTGAGCTATACCAACGCCAAATGTAGTAGAGATTGACAAACTTTAAAGACATTCTTTATAAATGTGCCTCTGCTCAAATTCGGTAAATTTTGCTCACATTTCTGGCAGGTTTCAAAAATATATTTTTTCAAAAACATGCTAGGGGGATCAGGTAAGATACGCTAATGACAGTTAACACAAGTTTTTTTTATAAATTTTTATTTTTGCGTATTGTACGTGTGTCGAACATTCTTACTACTACTGCATCTTGTAAGTGTAACAAATTAAAGTTTCTCGTGGTATTTAAATGAATTATTTTGTGTGTATAAGGCAGCAAAATGTATGTTAACATTTTTTTTTTGTAAATCGGTTGACTTAGAAAATTTGTCTAAAAAAGAAAATCACTATTTCAACCAGCTATATAATTAGTATATTTTATAAATGAGAAATGCTTAAATAATTCCATTTTGCACCATTGAACCCTACAATTTCCCGGGGGAGGATCCTCGGACCCACCGCTTTCTTTTTGGGATGCGTGTTCCTCAAAAACAAAATAAATATCAGTCTCATGGATACAGTTGAGCAAAATTCTTATATATGACTGACCATTTCCAAATATAATTGCAGGGTTCCGTGTTGTTAAATCCAGAATACTAGTATTATCATTGTGCAATAATGATCCAAGCAATACTTTTATCAAACAAAATGGAATAATAATTTCATGTTGTGATAAGAAACATTTAGTTAGAAAAGTTTAATCAATTACATCATTTTACACAATTTTTAAACGAGGTAATTATTACACAAATTGTATTAATTGTAAGTTTATAAATTGATCCATATCTCGGTTAGTTAATTTGGCACTTGAATCACTATTGCTAATCGCCGTTCAGTTATGTGATAATGAGGATTTGTGTTGTTTCCATGCTCAATATTTCATGTAACTAACCGAAGAAGTTTTTAAAACAATGTGTAACAGATCAGCAGAATTAACTTATTTGTACGATTTATTCTCAATTATTGTATTTAGGTATATTTCAATGAACAGTACACTTTGTTCCGTACATTTGTTTTAAAAGTGGTTCTGTGTTCAGATGTGGTTTGGTTGTGATCTCAACGGCTATTCTATAACTTCCAAGTTAAGAGTTCGTGACGCAGTCCCACCAAGATTATAGTCTATGTATGAGTATTTTATACATTTCCTCACTTCTTTTGTTTTGTAATTTTTTCTGTGCCTCCAGCTTTAGTGTTGGTATGGCTACATTGTGATGTAAGGTGCTTGGAAATAAGCAGACTTGGAAGTGTCATCATTTCAGAAAAGTGTGATTAATGCTCGTCTGAGTTGCTCTTTCGTCTAGAGTGTAATATTAACCACGTTTCGACAAACTAGACAGCCAAATATACGAAACAAAGTTGCAAGAAGCAGACAGACTTCCAAAGGTGAAGATATTGGTCGACAAAGTAGTGGCAGGAGTCTGCATAATCTTATTTCTAAAACGCTAATCCTGCTTGTAAATAATGTTAACAGAGAACCACTGCTACGTTATATAAATAAGTTTAACAATTTAACCGTTTTAAGTCATTAATACAATTCAAGGAAACTATCGCCTATTTATTAACGATACGATTTTTCTGATCGTTGGCGCATAGTTTGCGTCGCGTCTTACTTTGCGATATGTTTGCGTGACGCTAACTGTACGCAGACGTAGATAGAGGAAGACGTAATGACGTGCAACTATGTGAGTTTGCATTTATTACAACAGATAACGTCATCGTGCAGAGTACGCAGTGTTAGAGGATAGAACGTCGTGTTCAAGGTCGTCTGAGTCGTCAGAACGGACTTTGGCTGGGAATATTGCTGTGTTTCATCACAACTATTAAGTCCTCTGCGCAGCCTTGTAGGATTGCTATTGGCTGGAGTGCAATCTGTCGACTGTGTCTCGTAACAAGCCTGTTTTGCGACACTTTGTCAGTTCTTTGTCGTAAGAACACTGCAGTGTGCTCTAGCTGCACGGCACTTATTCTGACCGCGATTTAGGCGATCTTGCCAAGCGTGTGTGATCGTCAAAGCACTGGGGCATACAGCTTTTACTAAACTCATATTGTAATATTCCCACATGTTTGATAGTTACTCTCGTCGCTGCCCAGCCTCCAACAAATAAGAGATGGCGTTACTGACCTTCAGCTGCGACACCAATGATCTTAGCTGCTGATGTTTCGACGCACGTGAGTGTAGTCTATATATTTGCCGAGGCCCGGAGCTTGAATATATTTCCTATGACAGTGTCAGCGTGAGTGATGTCCACATGAAATAATAACTGACAATATAACAATAATTCACAAAGGTTTACTTGATGTCACAACAATAGCAGCTTAGCCAGTTACTTTACGCATTTTATCTGAAGTAGGCCTACTAAGATACAATTACAAAAAAACTTACGTTAGTAAAAGTAAACATAACACTTTCCCCTCAAATTAAAATACTGCATCTGCATAGTGAGATGGTCTGTGGTCGAGGCTATATGACAGGTAGTCACGTTGTTGAACAACATTTAGAAGACAATCGCTCAATTTAAGACGCTGGATGGCATGATTTATGTTTGCCAACTTAGGGTCGATTACACAGTCACATTGAACAAAGTCTATGGTCTCTCTGAGAGAAATGTGAGGGATCTCCATTGTAGAGACGGGAAGTAAGTAAAATGTAAGGAAAACTGAGGATCTATTAAGGAGTCATTAGATCTTCTTTAATATTTCCTCAAGCGGCATATCAATCATGGCGGACGTAAATAGATATTATAATACCACATGATTCAGGATAAAATTCTTATTTTGAATTTGTTGGTGATATTTTAGAGGTGTAACAGAATTATGGTGTAAAGAAACACGCACACTGTTGCTACGAGAGTTTATATTAGTTAAAAATTTTTATAAAATAATGCGATCTTGTGTTTATATGCTGATTTAGTTTTCAAAGAAAATTGTAACGAGGCGATATTGTAAACAAAACCGGCAACGAATTATTGTTATTTTCATTATTATTTTGTGAACTTCAGTCATCTAGTCGCAAGTCATTATCTGGCGTGCAGTCTTATCGTCAGCCACTCGCCTCTATGGGACATTCTGTGGCGACCCTTACATTTCTAGACGTAATATTAACAATAATAAAGATGTAGTGTACGCGCCTATACCCTTTGAAATATTCTGCACCAGGATATATAGTTTCCTCCGCACTTTCATTCCGGTGATGCTCCATACTCACTACATGTCACACCTCATCAGCTCTAAAGTTAAGCGCCGACCATAATCTATATCTCTGTGTGAACCAAGATGTTCATATTTTAAAATGACGACAAAACACCAGTTTCTGTACTTTTCGGCTGCTAGGGACGTTGTAACGTTCTCTGGGTGCTATTACTATGCAGATATGACTCATGCGCACTGGCAGTTTTCATATAATCTTGTAACGACCGTAGCAATGCACACTCGGTGGCCTAGGATTGCAGCCAGTTTGAACGGGTTTAGTAGAGCTCTTGTTCGATCAAGTTTTAAACAAACACGCGACTGTTTATTTACTATATTGCAACGGACTACGATGAAGTTTTGCTTGTGTAACTAGTGTTTGCACATTGAACAAGAAGGTAGGTAAGTGAGCTTCACGTCTCGACGACAGCGAGGTCATGTAGACGGTGACATACAACTATAGCTCAATGACAGCAGCTGGGAGAGGAGTCGACCATGGGCTCGGATATGTTAAACATGGAAGATTATTTAATATTACGAGTGCACAATGTTGCACCCATGTTTGTATCGCAGTTCGTTACCCTCGAAGCAGCCAATAGAAGGACGCAAGGAAGATGTGTGTTTAGAAACTGGTTTACTTTGAACGACAAGAGCATGTGACCGGAACTTGTTCGGAGCGCGTGCAAACCTCGACATAAATCAGGACGTGTTTATTCTGAGACCAGTGTGACCAGTGTAACTGCGTAATGTTAACCTGGTTGGTTTCCAGCCACGAGTGAAATGTACAGTTGAATGAACTAACTTGAAAAACATGTACTTTTTAACAGCGGCAGTTAGTTTATTTAATTCCAGAGAAGCAAACGTACAGGTATTGCCAACTGAGACACTTGTTCTGGAATAAGGAAATAAGTGTGTTAAAAAACTAATCCGTATCAAATATATTTTAGAGCTTGCATTTGACTGTTAAGAATGTATCTTAATTATACCAAATTTTTCCTTCGCACGATGCTAATGTGCATGGTTAACGTCCCTGAAATTTTTTGGCGTATTTGTTAGGCCTACTGTTATTGGCGCTTGCATTAACACAGCTGTGTTTTGTTGCTTCGCTTACATTTAAAAAATGTTTTTGAGATTTATTTCCGTTTGAGTAAAATGTTACACGCGTGCATTAAACTAACATGCAGTTGTATCTTGTTCAGATTCTGAAGACAAAAACAAAACAATGTCTTACGAAAAACCAAACTAAGCTCGCATCTCATGAAATACAGTAAATATTCCCAACAATATTTCCAAGTCATAATTAACCGTCTAACTACAGGTGTTATTTTAAAAGAAGTGTGTTTGTCTCGTAGAACTTGTATTCTATCATTTTACTTGTAGATAGTTCTACGTAGGAAACAATGCGGCCATTGTAATTTTCTAATTCACTGTAATGTAGTTAATTACATGCACATTTTCAAACATGTACTTTCAAGGTCTAATTACAAACGTGCTTTTTTTAATATTGCCTAAACTTAGAATGAAACTGTAGATAAAAGGCGACACTGTATGTTTTGTTAAACGTGCAGTATATTTTCCTCAGCAATTGGCAGTTTAGGATATATATTATATTAACATGCATCCTGTCAATAACACTCAATTATTTTACGTATAATTGAGTAGAGGAACTTCCATCTTCTACGAGTGTGCACCAGAACTTTTATATTGGCTTGACTGTTTTAAAAATCAGTGCCATTACAAATAACAGACAAACCTAATTCCCTTATTTTTCGTATGTTAATAACATTTGATATAAACTTTTCGTCACTACTAACAATCAAGATGATGGAATCTGGCCATTTTTCCTCATCTACTCTGCCAACGACAGTTATATGTTCACAGGAACTACAGTACTGGGATTTCCATTTCGTGCGTAAATAGCACGTACTGCATAGAAAGGGACGGAGACAGCAGTTGTAACAGTTGAATATCGACTGATATACAGACCGGCACAAAAACACTACGGGTTTATTTACTATAGGATGGAATAATAACATTTATGAAAATGATAATTTAACCACGTGCTGTACCAAATTATCGCAAACTATAACATATTACTCATTCTAATTATTAGTATTTACAGTCGTAGGCGTAATGACGGAGAGTTATTGGGCTTCAAGATGTTACGCCCTTTCAAATTTACTATTGACATGCAGAACATAATTTGTACACTCCAGAAAATATGTATAGGGCAGTTTATAACCAAAAGGAATGGTAATTATAAATATTTTACATGTATAATATTTAAAAAAAAATGCGATTAAAATATATATTATTAGTTACGTGTAGGGTTTTTCTTTGTTAGCTCGGTACTAAGACTAATGTACGATATTATTTCCCTATATTGTACGTGTTTGCCCTCTAAATCTAGTAAACTTATGGCAAACAGACAATTATTGGGTGTAGGGGTTGCAACTGAAACAAAACCTAAACACTCGCTTCCATGAACCCTGAGTAGCTGTACTCATCATACATGACATCCAGTTTAGCAGGTAATATGTCCTGTTGCTCGTCTACATGTCTTGCAGCTGACAAATAAAGCTAGCCTGTAATAATGAGCAGAAAGATGTATCAAGTTAATTAATAAGCGATAAATATTTACGCCACTCGATACAAACAAAATTAGACGGACATAAGTGTCTTAATGCAATGAGAGGTGTTATATACGACTTTCTATTGCAAGTTATTCGCTCGTTTATCCGCGTCGCTATATATGCTGTTGCTCTGTTTTGTAAATCAAATGTTAGCCTCCTAAAACATGGAGCCAAACATTCGCTGCATTTCGTTTATCTCAGTCGTATGTCATCTGCTTATTTGCTTGACAGTCGAAAATAAATAATGAAATACGCTAAATCACAAATGCCAGAAAAGTCATCAGTGATGAAGAGCTAGGATGCACTGAGCTACAGTGCAGATCCTTGCACCGATTTCATATTTAACAAGAATAAAATCATGCTTATTTAAGCATATAACTTTGTTAGATGTTTTAAAGATTCGATGGGTTAACTATCTAAACAGTGGCTCTAGATTAAAGTTTAAAATCTAACATAAACACGCTGTTGTAGCTACGTGAACTAAAAAGTTGAAAATGTCTTTAAATATAGGCCTAAAATATTTTGTTCAACAGCGATACAGCGATACATCAGGGTAACGACGGGAAGTGGTCTGCGATGTCAGGATCGGCGGTAGGACTACCACAGAACATGAATACAGCTGAGGTTGCCATGGCTGGGGCTGGAAAGGGGATTGCAATCAAGCCTGCCCCTTATGATGGTCAAACCCCATGGCGTGAATATCAGCACCAATATGAGATTGTTGCAACCCTGAATGGTTGGACAGAAGAGCAACGTGCCTACTACCTGGCAGCAGTGTTGAGGGGCCCTGCACTCAGTATACTCCAAACTTTGCCTGATCGACATTGCCTGGAGCATTCTACGTTAGTCTCTGCCCTGGAGCTGCGCTGCAGGGACAGCTATTTACGACATGCCCACCATGCCCAACTTCGAAGCCGTAGCCAGCGACCTGGGGAGTCACTTCAGGAACTTTGGCAAGACATTGTGAGACTAGCCCATCTGTCACTTGAGGGGTGTCCAGAGGAGGCGCGAGATGTGCTTGCCATTGGGTTTTTTGTTGATGTCATTGCCGACTTGGAGGTGCGACAAGCAGTACGCCTGGCAGCACCTCGTACCATGCAAGATGCTCTAGCCCGTGCACTGGAAGTCGAGTCAGCAAGGCAGGTACCAGCGAACCGGTGTGTGGTGCAAGTAGCGAAAGTAACAAGCGAAGAAGAGGAGAACAGCATCGAGAATACACTGAAGGAAATTAAGACAGCAATTACCATTATTTCCAGAAGAGTTGGTGCTTCGGAACACCGTCCTCGACCAGGAAATCGGCCAGAGTGCTGGGAGTGTGGACGACCTGGACACCTGAGAGCCCAGTGTCGGCAGTATCAGCGAAGAAACCAAGACCCAGAACCAGGTGAGACCAACCAATTAGTTAAAAATTCGAGAAACATGTAAATACCAGCCTTGAGGGGCGAAGGTCGGTGATTGCTGGAGGTAAGACCCCACAACTCCTTCGAGTACTTTCGGTGAAACAGGAAGTTGATGCATTGCTGGTAGAGGGCAGCCTGGATGACGTACTCTGTCAGATGGTTGTAGATAAAGGAGTGACCATTACTGTCGTCAGGCCAGACATCATTAGGCCTTTCCCCCAGCAATCACATGATCAAAGTACTAGAGTGTGCATGTTAACTACTGTAACTGGCGAGACAACACCAGTGAAAGGGAAGACGTGTGAGCAACTAAAATTGGGTGAACTAGAAATAGAACATGTAGTCTACATAGCGGATATTGCGGATGCCTGTTTACTGGTACTAGATGTTCTGTGGAAACTAGGATGCTGCATTGACACTCGAATGGGCGTCTTGAAGGTAGGTGAAACCAAGTAGGTGCTGATACCACGACCAGAATTAATATCACCAGTCAGCTGCCCTGTAGTTGGTTGTCAGGCCACTGTGTTGCCCGCTTCTAGCGAAATTGTGATACCAGGGTGCTGTGTAGAACAGTTTGTAAGGCGCCTAGAATTAATCGAGCCTATGGGAAGAGGGAGTAACCTCCCTGATGGAGTACTTATAGCCATGACTTTCGTTTCATCAAGATCAAATAATTTCCCTGTTAGAATGATGAATTTTCTGACAAGGCAATTCATCTTGAGGAGGGGGCAACGATTGGCTTGTGTAAGCAGGTTTTCCAGATAAACACCACTGAGTCTAAGCTCTTAAGGGAGGATCTTGTGAAGCATACTCTGTCAGAACCACTTACAGAACTTCTGAAAAGGACCAAGGAAAACCTGGACTGGAGACAAGAGAAAGCTGTTGCAAAACTCTTAATGAAGAATCAAAAAGCTTTTTCATGTGGCTCACATGATCTTGGTAGGACATCTGTGGCATGTCACCATATTAATACAGGAGACGCCAGACCTATCAAGCAACCCGCTAGACGTCTACCTCTTGCTTCACACGGGGTAGTTGATGATGACATTCTGAAGGAAATGAAGGATCTGGATGTGATAGAGCCATCGAACAGCCCCTGGTCATCTCCAGTTGTGTTGGTCAAGAAGAAAGATGGCTCAACAAGATTTTGTGTAGATTACCAGCGGCTAAATTATGTGACCAGGAAAGACTCCTACCCACTTCCTCAGATAGATGACACTCTGCATAGCCTGGCTGGATCCCAGTGGTTCTCAACGTTGGACATGAAAAGCAGTTACTGGCAATGTGAAGTAGCCCCGAAAGATAGAGAGAATACTGCCTTTTCTGTACAAGGAAAAGGAACTTGGCAATTCAAGGTCATGCCTTTTGGACTGTGCAATGCTCCAGCAACATTTGAACGACTTATGGAAAGAGTACTACCTTTGGATATTTGTCAGGTTTATTTAGGTGACATTGTGGTCACAGGGAAGACATTTGATGAACACCTGACACATCTTGATTCAGTTCTCCAGAGGAAAACAGCAGCTAATTTGAAGCTAGTTCCCTAAAGTGTAATTTGTTCCAAAGGAAAGTGAAATTTTTGGGACATGTAATGTCGGCTGAAGGGATAGAAACAAATCCAGAGAAGACAAAAGCAATTAGAGAATGGCCACATCCAACTGAATGGACTCAAGTAAGGAGTTTCCTTGGGCTCTGTGCTTACTATCGGCGTTTTCTGCATGGATTCGCCACAATAGCAAAGCCTTTACATGAATTAACTGAGACTAAAAGAAAATTTTTCTGGACCCCCGATTGTGAATCCTCATTCAGAAAATTAAAGGAAATTTTGGTTTCACCTCCTGTTCTAGGTTATCCTAGTAGTGCTGGACAGTTCGTTTTAGACACTGATGCAAAAGATGTGGGGATTGGTGCTGTGTTGTCACAGATCCAGGACGGAAAAGAGTGGCCATTAGAGTATTTCAGCAAAGTGTTACATAAGCCCGACAGAAATTACTGTGTAACTCGCAGGGAGCTCCTGGCAATGATCAAGTATATTTCACATTTTCACCATTATTTATATGGAAGGCATTTTATACTACGAACAGATCATGCATCATTATGTTAGTTATTGAACATCGAAAACCCAGAAGGACATATAGCTAGGTGGATGCAGCACCTTGAAGAGTAGGATTTTGAAATACAGCACAGACCTGGGCGCTTACACAACAATGCTGATGCACTGTCCAGGAGGCCATGCGAGCCAATGTGCTTTCATTGTGATCGCCAAGAAGGAAAGGCTGGGAAGACACCAACTGCTCGGATAACAAACATCCAAGAGTTCACATCTGGCAATGAACCTTCTCCCTGGAGCGATGAAAAGATTGGCGAAGATCAGAGAAAGGACCCTGCTCTTGGGCCAATACTAGAATGGAAGGAAAACAGCCAGCGCCCAGAGTGGGCCGATTTATCTGATCAAAGTACTACAACTAAGGCATACTGGGCACAATCGGATTCTCTATCTCTGAGAAATGGTGTCCTGTACCGAAACTGGGAAAGTGCAGACAGCAAAGTAACACACCTACTGCTGGTACTCCCAGAAATTAAGAGTTCCAGAGGTGCTGAAGGAACTTCATAGTTCTGCAGCTGGAGGACATTTTGGAGTTAATAAGACTCTCAACAAAGATAGATTGCAATACTATTGGCTACATTGCAGGGATGATGTCGAGAGGTGGTGCCGAACATGTGATGTTTGTACAGCAAGAAAGTGACCAAGAACTAGAGGGCATGATCATCTTCAGAAGTACATTGTCGGAGCCCCATTCGAGGGGAAGAATTGGTACCTATTGGTGGTGCAAGACTACTTCACCAAGTGGCCTGAAGTCACACCAATACCTAACCAAGAGGCTAGCACAGTGGCCGATGCTTTAGTGGAGCATGTATTCTTAAGGTTTGGAGTGCCACTCGAACTTCACTCCAACCAGGGCCGCAACTTTGAAGCCAAGTTATTCCAGGAAGTGACCAAAATTTTGGGAGTGAAGAAGACACGGACTAGTCCTTTGCATCCTCATTGGGATGGGATTGTCGAGCAGTTAAATCGTACCTTAGAACAGTATCTGTCCATTTTTGTAGCCAACAATCAAAAGGACTGGGACTCCAAGGTGCACCTGTTTCTCCTTGCATATTGGTCAGATGTCCATGAAGCTACAAAGGTAACACCTTCGAAGATGCTGTTAGGGCGAGAGCTTCTTCTTCCAAGTGATCTACTGTTTGGGAGGCCAGCAGAAGAAGAACAGCCTGCTTCACCGATTGTGTATGCTGACGAACTGCATCGCAAATTGAGCACAGTCAATGACTTCGCTCGGCAACAGTTGAGAGTCAACACCGACCAGATGAAAACGAGGTATGATCGGAGGGGACCTGAAAAGACATTTCAAGAAGGACAGCTGGTGTGGCTGTATAACCCACAATGACAGAAAGGATACTGTCCGAAACTACAGAAATGCTGGGAAGGCCCTTATCAGATTGCCAAGAAGATAAATGATGTGGTCTTCCGGATAGTTCGCAAGGGCTCTCGGACAAGAAAACCCAAGGTTGTGCATATTGACAGACTGGCTGTCTATGATGGACCAGAGTCTGTTGTGTCTGCTCGGGACGAACAGACTTGTGGAGGGGGCAGTGTTGCGAGCCGCGACTGTCTGGCTGGGCTGTGTAGTACGATACTGTGGTGGCGCCGGTGGTGGAGCTAGGGCACCCCTCTTCCCACCCTTCCTTGGCACCGTGGCTGTCGGGCAGAGCGGCGAAATACAATACAGGGGCGGCAGCGCTAAAAGAACTCTTCGGGTGCTGCATGGATTGTATTGCTCCATGATAACCAATGCATGCCGCTGTAATCGGAGAGCAGTGTAAGCCGATATAGCAGCGGCAACAACAAAGAGGTTCGGCATACATTGTGTCGCCCATGTGCGGTGGCGACCACCTACAAACAATATCGGGTAACCGAGGGAAATATCGTGACCTGGAATGTTCCTGTTCCCTCCTTATCTCTCGGGGTGGTTCTTGACTTTGAAGCGACACCTTTCCAGTAGGTTGGAGAACAGAGACCTGCCGAGATAATTTGAGAAGTAGGGGTGGGTATATAAGGGGGAGCTGCAGCAGGAGCGAGAGAGTTTTGGCTGGCAGGTGCCTGGCCTGATCTCAAGTGATAGTGACAAGTATTGGATTGCGACGACTGTTCGAGGGTGTCCAGCGAGTGTGTTTCTAGGCCAGAAAGATTCTTCGGTGTTATTTCATTGGGTCCGCCATTGTGAGTGACTAGTGACATTTCCGTATACAGAGAACTTATGTAGATGTATTTTTTTTCCTTTATGTAAATAGTAGTTATTTGTTCTGTTTGACATTTACTGCGGTAAATCATTATATACATAGTCATTTTTGTATATACAGTTGTAAATAAACTAAGTTAGCTTTTTTTTTTTCTTTATTTTATCATAGACCTCCATCCCCAAACGTACCTAGCCCGCAACTTGTAACATTAAGGTGTGTATGTGGCGTGGAATAATGCCTGCTGCCTCTTCCCTGCTGATACCTTGCTGAGGTTGATATTCTTGGATTTCCAGACGCTGCCAAATCAGCCCTTCCTTTGCCAGCACTACCCTGTCTACAGCACGGTCGTAGAAGAACAGGTTTGGACACTCGCCTATCTAACATTGTATTTTGCTTGACCCCTTGTTGTTTGACTGTAGTTCGTCAAGTTACCGTGAGTATTGTGTTTTATTGGTGCTTCAGTTAGGGCGGTCGGACTCAAACTCCGTCCACTTTTTTCCGTTGTTTAATTTATAAAGTAAATAAAGATTGCTGGAGCCTTTTCTTAAATTTGTGAGCGAAGAAAGTATTTCATAAATTGATAAAAAAATACATTTGGTAAATTGTTAACCTTAGCGGGAAGGAAGTGGTTGGAGTTTAGTCCGACCGCCCTAACATCAGCGCCAATAAAACACAATATTCTCGGTAACTTGGTGAACTAGAGCCAAACAACAAGGGGGTCAAATATCCAGGCGAGTGTCCAGACATGTTCTTCTACGGCCGTGGTCCACAGCAACTTTACACAACTTTTTTTTAGAAGTTGTTTTGTTCTGTTGTTAGCATGTAGATAAATAAAAGTCTGCAAGCTCAGTTCCAACCAGATAGCAAGTCTTTACTGTCTTTCTCCATGCCACGACCATTATTGTACTAACTGCGTCGCTTCTAAACTCACCAAAACCCTGAAATTAATTGAAAACGCCCAGTGAAACATTTTTCCAAATCTCTGTAACTTCAGAAGATAACATATGTTTTGTTAATGTTTAGTCAATGTGTATGACCTAGGTCGACCACGCCACGCCCCATGGCTTCTATTTTTGTATAACAATACCAGTGTTGCTAACTCCTCGCCTACAAAAATAGCAATCTATTAGCCACAGATGTATTGGCAACTACGCGTACAGTCTTCAATTTGAAGCACTCGGAATTAACATCATAGTAAACAATTTTATCAATATTCCATACTAAATAGATTGCAGAACCGTACATCTAACAGGTCTGTGCGTATAATGAAGTACAGTGATACAATATAAAATAAATCTAAATTTTCTATTAAAAGCGTGGAGAATTGTATTGGCTACAAGTCAACAGTAGGGTGACAATGAAATTAAATTGTGAGGTGGTTCCGTTTTGAAATATACATGACGTGTGGTGGTTATTTGGAACACAGTAGGCATTTTTACGTAAATTTTTATACCTAAAATAATAAATAATAGGTCTATGCATTAATTAATATTATAGTAAAGCTGAAAAATAAACTTTAATTTTAAATCTGCTACGACCATAACGGAAATTTGGCGTAAGGTACGGTTGGTAAAGCTCGTGACAGACAGAACTGAATGTGACGTAACGTGTAGTGTGGAGCGCTTACTGGTATGTGACCCTGTGACAGTGATAACACTCCCAACTTGACTACAAACACAGCTTCTTATCTGACCGAGGAGTGAGCCAGTGACTGATCTATGACGCATTATCTTATCAGACAACTGTCGTCGCAGTTACAGCAACTTATCTCTGAACACAACAGTCGTCAAGAGTCAAGGAACCTCAGCCGACCTACAAAATAAGACGAGACGAAGTAAACAAAGAGAACTTACATGTTGCAACTCACAAGTACAGTATGTGAAGTCAGTTTGTAAGTCGCTGCTGTAACACGATAATAACCACGATCTACTTCGCTATTTGAATCACAAGTGTGTATTAGCCTAGTGGATAAAGAACTCACACGCAACAAATGTCTGTTCTAAATGCTTTATGTGCTGTACAGCTTGGTCGGACATTGTGAAAAATTCAAGTTTACTTACTTTGTCCTCTCCCGAGCCCACACACCTCTTCAAAAGAAATAGAAAATTGGCGCTTTTTATATATTTTTTTTTTCTCTTTCAACTTTCTTCTAGTACATTTTTGAGGGAAACTGTTACCGTAAAGCGAGGTTACTTTTCACTCCCAATGATAACTTTGCAGCACCATACTTATTTCAGTCTATGCGATAATTCTAAGACACCTGTGTCTCTAAAGTATTCTATATCATTTAAACTGTAAATGATGTAGCCTTTAACAATTTAAGAACGCGAGAGAGAAACATTTTTCTCGCATGCGGGGTTTTGTGGTGGTTCATATACACCTCGTAGGATAGCGTTACAATCGGTTGTCTAGTAACATGAAGCAAACCCGGCGAGCAGAGGAGGAGAAATACGATACCCAGGCAGATAAGAATTCCTGCAGGTATGTGGCAAGTTTGTGTGAGTCAGCGATTGTTTCTCTGTGACTAGCTGTAATAGTAGAATCGTGGATGCAGATTGCTGGGTGGCGTATATAGCAAAAACAATCAATCTTTTAATTATTTTCTTTGTTCCTACAGTTTTTTTTATATTCTTAAGGGCTGAACACGAAGAAATAGTACAGTTCGGTGTGCATGCAAACTTCTATACATTAGAGCAGAGTTATTATATGTTATAGAGTTAATAAATTTTTGAGAATAACAGGAAATAACATTTTCACTCTTCTCCCTCTGATTCATCAAATTTCCTGTTACGTTTTAAATAAAAGCGACCACATACAATGAACAAAACAAAGATAAACTCGGTAAGAAAACAAATTTCAAAATAAATCTTTCTGTCTCAGCACCTAAATAAAAAATTTCAAATATCACATTATGCATCTTTAACCAAATGATGTCACAATTTACTTTTCTAATTGCAATTATAATAACAGAGATTGCAGTGTTAAACTATGTTAAGTGGGCCGAGCGTATCTACACACAGTTGACGTGAACAGTTCCGCATCCCCTCAGCTGAAGCCCGTCGTGCGCACCGCGCCTACCAGCTGGAACATCCCAGGAGGGCAGTATCACACCCGCATAAGGGAACGCACCCGGCCACGTGGTGCTAAGAGGTAGCGGCGTCCAGACGCGGCCCCCTGTGACGCCGGGTGGTACCAAAATGAGCATCGGTAGTAAGAGCCGGTTTCACCACGAGAGTTTAAATTTAACTTTAAACTGCCGAAATTGGCCGTGTAAAGTCTTTAACCTTGGTTTAGAGAGCCTAGCCAAAATGGCCGCACATCAGTACCAGCTGCTTGATGTTGACAACAAACGAAATCTAACTTGATGTCTTCAAGAGAGGGCATATTATTTTCATGATGTGGAATTCTTTACTCATTGTCAATATGAAGAATGCTGCACAAATTGTATTGGACCAAATCGAGTACAGATTTGCTTTTCTATCACAGAAGTACCTAATTACTACTATTTTCATTGGTTAATTTTATTTCATGCATTTGTAGTAGATCTCTTATTTAACATATCTCCAACACATTTTAAATATATTAAAAAAGAGCTTCGTTATTGCTGTTTATTTTCTCTTCTCGGAATGAAAAGATACGATTTTGTATTCGTACTGAACCCTAGTGATAGGTAAAAGTACAGTATGGGAAAATTGCGAAAATTAACAAATAATTGTAACATTGGAAAACAAAATGCTTTCCATGACTACCCAAACATTGAACACATTGTTGTGTGCCATGTTCCTGGAGGCCAGTGGTCGGCGGCTGTTTCGTAACACCTTGAGGACTGGCCGATGACTCAAAGCCCGGGTGGCTCATAGTGGGAAAACCGCCGAAACTACGTCATAGATACCTGTCCCAACTGCGTCTTAACCCTTCGAGGGCGGCCGACGTGACTACAAGCACATTCGAAACATGATGAAATATCTATTTGCTTATTAACATTTTCAATTTTCTTATCTACATTTTCATTTACACTATCAATTTTCTTATCAACATTTTCATTTACACTGTCTTTAACTGAATTCATTTGGCCACTTAATTGGCCACTCATTCCCTCAATGAGAGCTTTCAGTGCTTCTATTTCAGCTGACATTTTTCTTGTAATCATTCACATTTACTATTGAAAATTAAACTTAAAATTTATGAAGTGGTTCAATTTAATTAAATATCAATTGTGTGCAATGATTAAGTTTGCAGGATTAATTATTGAATTTATTTTATGCCTCTATCCCACTTCTGACACCAGTGTTACAAGTTTGAAAGCACAAACTTTATATGTGGGCAATTCCCATGAGTTCTTTGGGACAGAGGTCTTATAATTACAAATAAAAGAGTTAAATTAAGCACTGGATTTAATAGCTCACAAAGCTACGAAATACACAAAACAGTAATCAACTAGAACTCTCACAACACAATTAGTTATGCACACAATTACTCCTGTGTCACAGACACGTTAATTAACTTTGACAATTAAAGCACAAGAAAAGTCTACCATCAATTAAATAAACACTATAACTCACAATAAAATTCAGTCATGTATCCAATCAACAGTATTTCTATTAATGACAATGTACAACCTTATCAGTCCGAAGTGGTGATGGCTCACCATGTGCTGCGCAGCACCCCGAGTGCACCTCTGTCTTCACTCTTGAGGTCTTCTGTTCGACTCCCGTCGCGCACCTCCTCTTCGCCTGTCAGCCCGCCGCAGCAGTCCTCTTGTATCGCCAAACACTGCTCCGAAGGTAGCCCCCTGCCGCCTC
>PNEQ01008111.1:0-13127 GCA_003012365.1 Medauroidea extradentata
CTACTGCTGCCACCGGTATGCAGTCTCCTCCTCCTGCTACTGCTGCCACCGGTATGCAGTCTCCTCCTCCTGCTACTGCTGCCACCGGTACGCAGCCTCCTCCTCCTGTTACTGCTGCCACTGGTATGCAGCCTCCTCCTGCTACTGCTGCCACCGGTATGCAGCCTCCTCCTCCTGCTACTGCTGCCACCGGTATGCAGCCTCCTCCTCCTGCTACTGCTGCCACCGGTATGCAGCCTCCTCCTCCTGCTACTGCTGCCACCGGTATGCAGCCTCCTCCTGTTACTGCTGCCACCGATATGCAGCCTCCTCCTGCTACTGCAGCTTCTGGTGGCAGTGATGGCTCAGAAGTCTTCAAACATTTTAGGTAAACATAAGGGAAAATTAAGAAGTAAAGACTACCCTCTCTTTCTCGTATTATTCATGTCCCTCCTTCAATGGAATTGCAGAGGTTGCTTATGCTGCCTTGCAAGACCACAGCAATTGATAGCCTTACTGACCCCGTCGGTAATTTGTCTTCAAGAAACAAATTTTTGGCCAACCAGTGTCTCTTTACGAGGCTACACATTCTACCATGAAAATTATACAGCTATTGATCAGACATGAGGTGGTGTGTGTGTCAAGGATATTGGTGCAATTTATCATTCTGCTGTGGCTGTTAATGCGAGATTGCAAGCAGTAAGGGTGTATTTCGGCACATTATTAACTATTTGTTGTGTGTACATACCTCCTACACAAAGTTTTAGCCTAGTCGATTTAGATCTAATATTCCAGCTCCCACCTTCTTTCCATCTTGTGGGGTGATTTAAATGCTCACAACGAACTATGGTGATCTTTTCGGGATGGCAGAAGTCGTGTAGTTGAGTCTCTCCTTACCACCACTAACTTGGTCCTATTAAACAATGTCACTCCTACACACTTTACCTCTCATACTGGCACCACTTCGTGTATCGACTTGTCCTTTTGCAGCCCAGCCTTGGTCACCCACTTTGATTGGAGTGTCCACCCTGATCTCTGTGGTAGTGACCATTTCCAGTGGTTTTACACTATCTCACTCATGCTACCCAGCCCATTCCTACCCGTTGGGTGATTAAGAAGGCAAACTGGGAATGCTACATACAGCCGCTTCCTTTCTCGTGAAGTGGGTGTGGCTGTCTCGTCCTTCGTTGCATCAGTGGTGTCAGCAGCAGAGTTTGCCATACCGAAGTCATCTTCTCGTAGGGGTCGTCGTGTGCCCTGGCTGAAAGATGAGTGGAGTTAGTGTATTTTGTTTGACTTCGTGTATTTGTTGTTGATTGTGTGTTGCCTCCTATGGAGGCTTTGTTTTAGTTTTTTTATGCTATCTGTTGGTGCTAATGACCCATGTATCGTGCGCTCCCTTTGACACATTCACTCACTATATGGAAGGGTATCATGCCGGAGAACGATCTACAGAATCCGTTGAAATAGCAGATTTTTGAGACACAGCTCATTAGCTATATCGGTCTGTATGAGGCTGTGAGTTGTGGAGGCTTGCCCGCCTTTGGTATCGGGACTCGTTATGGTCTTACAGGTGGTAGAGTAGTGTCCCAGGAGTAGGATAGCATTCATGAGCCTTGTGAGAAATATCACTAGTTGTGCGACATTTGTGCCAGGATGACATTGGAGACAGTTGAGACCTGGAGCCGTCTTGAGTTTTAGTTTGGCCAGGGCGTTGGTCAGTTCCCTCGGTGTTAAGAGTGTTGTATCTGGTTGAGCTGGAGATTTATGTTAGTGCTATTTTGAGGCACAGTTTGTTGTCTTCATCTTCGTTTTCCGATGTGTCTGATAAGTCAGGTATGGTTCTAGGGATGACGTTCGTGGCGAGTTGTTCTGTCAATGCATCGGCCTTCTCCCCTGCTGTGTGTGAAAATGTTCTCCCACTTTGTAGGGGAGGGATTTTCGTTGTTTTTTTCGAAATGTACATACTGTAACTAAACATATATTATTGTTGGTTACTTGTATGGTTACTGTTACAAGTTTTTATTTGGAGGTTTCACTCAGATGGTAGCTACATTGTGGGTTTACTCTGAATTCAAAGATGGTTACAAAGTATTACATTAATTTAGGAGGGGAGCGCAATGTTACTGACCATTAATATATTATATAATAAGTTGAGGGCTAGACGACCTTACCGAAAGCTAGATTGATGAGTTAGACGGCATCGAAACGAGCACACACCCACGAGCTCCGGAGGAGAGTTGGACTACTGTTGTTCGGATGAGTGTTGACAGATGACAGACCTCATTTATTTGGCGAACTTGTCCTCATTATTTCGCCAGTACAAGGGGCTGAGAATAGTTGCTGTGTTCCGTGGTTTCCCAATGTTGGCCTAATTGCAGGCCGTACCTCTCTGGCTGTCAGGCTTGCCAGACAATATCATAACAATACATAGGACCACACTTTGTCTCTGTTGTGGGTGATGGCCCTTAATTTCGCTATTTGCTACTGAATGCACCAAGAGTTATAGAATTGTCTGCAGAGGAGACGACATAGGTGATAGCCATCTTCGAGGTGAGGAGGCGGGTGTTCTCCCTGCATATACAGATTCTGTTTCTCAGAGTAAATAGGGCCATCAGACAGGAAGGGAGGGGTGCCACTTTGTGTCTGTCCCTTTTTGTTGGGATACTCAGTTTGCTGGCATCGCATTGTAGATCTTTTTAAGAGCGAGTTGCTTGCATCGATGTTCTCTGGGGGGTTTAGAGGTGATGTTAGGTCAATCCCTTCATCTAGTATCTCTCGAAAGAGGCTTCAATCTGCACATGCGAAGTCGTATCTGGGCTTTTTGTCAGTGGACACGGGTCTGCAGTGAAGGATGCAAGCTTCAGGCAGGTGGTCTGAGGTGCCATGTTGTAGTATGCGCACATCCCGCACGAACAAGGCTGGTGGTGCCAAGAACAAATCTCGAACCTGGGGGTGGTGGTTACATGCATCCGGGAAGTATGTTGGTGTGGTAGGGTGATGAATAGTGGCAATGCAGGAGCGTGCGAAGGTCTGAACAGGGGCTCACGCCGATTCGTTGTTGTAAATGCCCAATCCCTGTGTGCAGCATTGAAGTCGCCACCCACCAGTATTCTATGGTGCCGAGTTTGGATGGCTACCAGGGACTTTATTCTAAGTTTCTCGAGAAATCTGTCATTACGTTTCGATTTCGGTCCCGAGAGACTGCGCCCCAAACGATCGAGAAAGAAAACACTCAAAATTGGTATTCTAAGTGTATGTCGATAAGTCACCTCTTCACTTCGGCAAAGTTCGGGTTATCGACTTCCCCCTCTAGCATTTTTCTCAACCATCTTAACTTCCAGTTAACAACCAACTATACAAAAATAAGTACTTGAAATTACTACAAAATATTACATGAAAAATAACTTTTGGTCTAAATATTACTCTTGTAAGTTAATTAATTTAATATGTTAGTCGGTAAGAATGTAACTCGCTTATGTGGTATTCTTATTAAGTAAAATAAATAATATCTTTCGAAACTATTTGCACGGGATATTTTGTGCACTATGTTTCGTTTCAACACAACTCTCCACATTAATGGCTGCTAGGAACTCGCCGAACAATATTAAATTACAACCTTTCGTAGAAAATTTAATAGGTCGATTATGTATATGCGTGTCTTAATAAATAGTCAGAGCTCAAATATACACTGCAAGAACAAAAAGTCTGTATAACCACTGGCGAAGTATTTTATTGTTACATTAACATGACAAAAACGTAAAATAATTTTAAAAAATCATAGAAATACCTTTTGAAAATTAATTTACTTATTACTTAACACTAGAATATAGCGTATATATTATAGTACATATTAAAAAATATCGCATTTTTGTGACGAATCGAACTTCAGAATTATTATATCGCAGGAACTAGCACCCTAACGCCTCTAAGCACGTTTTTTACACTATTTATTGTACTAACAGAAACTACAATCTTGTACAACCACAAAAGCAACAAAGTCTATGCTATCTACAGTACAAAACAATGACAAACCACACACCCTACATGGTCAAAACTTTCACACAAAGTTATGCGGGAACAGAGGCTCAAGTATGCATATCCCCACAAAAATAACAGTAAATTTAAGTATAAAAAGAAAAAGTTACATTTGTTTTAATGCTGTTACACAACATTAATACAAATGGCTATTGTATACATTTATCAGAAACATACAAGAGAGAAACCCAAATTCCGTAAAAAAAGAAAAATAGGACAAAAAATAAAAAAAAATTTCTTCTTAATTTTGACATCTTTCTAAGTCTAGGGTACGGACCTAGGACCGTCGATTTAGTTCATGTTATTTTTCTACATGATCATATTTTTACACATTGCACATTAGTTCTTATATGAGCATTGTAAAACTTGTTACTTGTTAAAATGAAAATAAATAGTTGCTGTAATACTTTCTCAATGTGCCTCTTCTAGCCATGTTCCACCTGTCTTGACATAGGATTGTTATAAAGTCTCGTAATGTAACTGGAGTTTTGATGTCGATAAGGAAGGCGATTGCATGGAACAAGTACCAAGCTGCAGCTCTTCTCCTCACCGTAGGAAATACATAAAAGTCACAATGAAGTAGCTTGCTATCGCTGATGTCCCCTTGACCATCATTTATTATTTTTCGCACACGTGACCTACACCATTGCCATATTGGAACTGTGTATGTACATGTGTTTATTCTGTGGATAACTGTGTCGGTATATCCACACACGCCACATGTAGGATCATCTGTAAAGTTTATATGGTATTTTCTCTGCTGTGTATCTATGATGTTATTGCAAAACCGATATGCTTCGATCTTAGATCTGAAGATAAGTGTGTGTCCGCTATCATTCTCCATGTCCTAGCCCATCGGATAGTCGGTACTTTATTTACAACTGCTGGCACAAAGTCTACCGCTTTGGAAGCTCGTTGGTAAAGATTTCTTGCAGAAGCAACACTTCCTTCTGGTATGGACTGCAAAATGTGTTTAAGCCTTTCTGTTGCGCTTCGATATGGGAGTGGTACACGACCAGCTTCTGACCACAATTTTTTCTGCAATGCAGCATATATATCGTCTTGACTTAGAACTGTTGCAATCGCTGTCGAGTGGTATATCGCTTCGCATTTTTTTGAATGGTTAGTTAGGCCAAGTCCCCCTTCTTGCACAGGAAGATACAATTGAGTCCAGACCAACTTGAACATGTGCGACTTCCATATTAAGTGTCCAACATAGCTTAAAATTTTTGCATTATATCGTTGTGATAGGGGAAGAATATGTGCCAGATACCATAGTTTCGCGGTTAAAAAAGTATTTACTAAGGTAAATCGCTGCATGATATTTGTTTTCCTAAAGTTCATTTCAATTTGACGAGTTCGAATCTGATTGACGACTAAGTTCCAGTTGTAATGCAACACACGATTTACGTCCGTCTCGAAATACACACCCAGCGGATACGCGTAGTGCCAGTGCTGTTGCTAAAGATGGCCGCCACAGTTTTTCGCTTCTCAGTCAACAACGAGTTTAGGTTAACTGATTTCTGAGTCGAAGTTTTCCCGATGGGTGTTTGAACAGGCCCTTTGTGTTCATGTGGTTTGAGTTCAGGGTACTCTATCCGTGACAGTGTTGAAGTTGGCACTGGTAATGTGTTTTCTGGGTGACTGTCAGCTGTTTGTTGGGTACCCCACCTTCTAATCGTGCGCGCGTCCTTGTCTTGCAATTTAGGACACGTTATGCGCTCGTGTGTAGTGGATTGGCAGTAACTACATGTTCTTGGTTGTCCCTGGTAGAAAACTATGCCACGGTAGCCATCAATTGTGATGCACGAAGGAATGTCTTTTTTATTTCCATTTTCGCAATTCGTACACCCGTTTTTACGATAAATTTGAATTTTTTATTCCACACCTCATCGTGTAACGTAACGATTCGACCATAAATCTCGAATTCTGTGAAAAGTTTTTGATTATCCAACTGTATAGGCAAATTTAATATCCTAACCAGTTTTATGTTATCAACTGCTTTTTCAATGCTGATGTGTATCATTTGCTGGTCTGCAGAGACAAAAGTTTACTCACCATTTGTGCGCCATACTATCTCTTCGCACGGACCGGACAAGACGAATTTCAGAAATACACAGTTCTGGTGACCATCCAGTTGTATGGCGTCCAGTTGCTCTTCGGTGACATTCAGGACGGAGTCGATACATTAATGGATTTCTAAGGCAGATGGCCGTTTTGCAAACACAATGCGCAATGTATTCACACGGATGTTCGACGTTTTACAGTTATACAAGATTACGAGACTCAAACAATATATCTGTTGCCACTCCTGGACGGAAACCTCCCCGTTTCACGCTCGAGCGACTAACCTCCGCGCACCGACACGATGTGCACCCGGCGGAGGCACGCACGGAACTTACTTGGCCACTTTATTTTAAAATACAATGTTTGGTGCAGTGGCGACGCGGAAGCTTCCGCATCATCACTGCACCAAACATTCCCCCCTTTAATGTGACTTAATTTGAGTGACCCCAGTACTTTTAGTGAGACAGTTTGTATAGTGACACTTTTTGTGACCAAATGAACAAACACAAATTTACACCCAGCCAGACCTGGGAATCGAACCCAGAACCCCCCCGCACCAAAGCCGGCCTTTCCACCAACTGAGCCACGGGGGATCGACCACTGAGGCACGGGGGGTCGGCGCTTATCACTTCGAAATGTGTGAACTCATAATGATCTACTACTTAACATAGTACTTGAATTTAAGAAATAATTAAGAGTTTGCACAGTTTTAGCACTTCGAATATTATTTTAGATAGGTAAAATTCATTGCATACATCGGTAAAATATTGCTATACTTAAGTTAAAATGTGCATGTCGTAATTTGCTCTTTTACAGACATTACAGTAACATAAAAATACAACTTAAAAACAATTAGGTTATTGCTTTGGAATATTAAAATGTATTCCACCATAATAAGCTCAATAAAAAATACAAACTCTGAGAAGATTTGAACCGAGATATGACCACTTCTAGGTTACAAAGCCAAAATGCTAACCACACACCTAACTGTGCACATATTACTTGTTCACTAAAATGACTATAGTTAACAAACATAACAGAGTATTTACTTTTAATTTTTTTAATTTGTATATGCGCTATGGAAGTGTTCAATTACTTGTAATAAGTGGGGATGTGAAACATATTGTGCATGTGATATTTACACGCATCAAGCCACCCTCCTCGTCCGCAATGTAGTTTATAATAAGTGAGATACTGAGTTAATAACTCTTTGCTGCTCTTCAAACTATGACTTTAACGAAACACTAATGTTATTACATCAAGCACGACTTTTAGAGAGTGGTGATTCATAAATACTGAGCCGATCTACAATAAACGTAACTTTCACGTTTCCGTCCGCCATGTTTATTAACTAGACTCCCCGACTGTGAAATAGCATGTCGACAGCACAATAGCACTCGAAACAATTCGATCGTTGATAAATGACAATCGAAGGTTTAGAGACATCATTTCTTACTTAGAATGACAAACTTCCCAAATATGATCGGAATCGAAACTTACCGATCGTAAACTTCGTGCCGAGAAACTTAGAATAAAACACCCAGGTCTTGAGTGGGGAGTCTAGGGTCCGGCGAACATGGTAGGGACTGACTCGTCAGCGAGTGTAATTGCGACAGCCTCGGTTGTGTCCAGGGAAGGGGGCAAATCTATCGCATGGTGTGCTAGATGGTCGGGCACAAGTTTTGCTTCTCCACCTCTGTCACAGTTTGGTCTATCTCTATGGTGTACTCTGAATCTGGGCACAGAGAGGTGAATGTCGCTCCTGAGCCAGATCTCTGTTAGTTGTACGATGTCTGCTATGGAGAGGGCGATGAGGTGTAGGACTACGTCTTTTTTATGACGGAGTGACTTGCAGTTCCATGTGACGACATGGAGGGTATTTGCCGTCATAAGAATTCGCAGAGGGCTGTGAAAATTATTTCAAGTTTTTCGGTGGAGGTTTTGGCTGTTTTCAGGCGCGTGATGATAGTTCTTATTACTGGTAGGTAGGTTTTGATGAGGGAAAACAGATCCTTTGTTTCGTTCCGTGAGGGTATGGTATCACTATTTTCAGCAGCTGTCGGCTGCTGCTTTTGTGTTGTGCCGCCTGTTTGGTGGTGTGGGCCATTCGCTGAGGTGCAGATCTGTTGGGATGTGGCCTCAGAGTATCTTTGTATGCGTGTGGTGGGGTCAGTATGTTTCTGGTTTTTGAGAGCTTGTGCGAACGTTGTTTTGCTACTTTGTTAACCCTAAGGCTCTGTCTGGGGTCATTGAAGACACCAACGATTATTTTGAGATTAAAACAAGGTCATAGATTTAATCGACAATTTTGAAATTCAATGACTTTTCTTAGACAGGCACTCAGATTACTTACTAAAATTTCGAGCAAATTCTACTCACATGTTTAGTCATAAATTGCCAATAATTTATGTTGGGGTCACTTATGTCCCAAGACAGATTAAATGTTTTTTTTTATAGAAATTACTAATACCAGTGTGCTTCTCACAAATTCCTGTGAAAATGAGTTTTAATTGGCTATACAGATTTGAGAATCATGATTAATCGATATTCTTATGGGGATTTAGCTAAAATAATTTGGTAAATACGTACCGAGAGCACTTATTTTAGAAATAATCAGATGGCAAAACTAAATATTAGTGATCATGAGTTCAAAACACTTATTTTGGCATACACGAATTGGCAATATTTATTATGCTAAACATGAGTTGGCAGTACTGATTTTGTGAAACATGTGTTAGCAATACTGATTTTGGTAAACATGAGTTGCCGACATTGATTTAGTGTACATGAGTTGGTAATAGTAATTATAGCAAACAAGAAGTAGAATGTATTTATTTTAGTAAAATTTAGTTGGCAACACTCATTTTGGAAAACATGAGCTGGCACATTGATTTAGCTAAACATGAGCTGGTAATACTGATTTTGGTAAACATGAATTTACAACAGTGACTGTGGCAAACATGAGTTGACAAATCTGATTTTGGTAAACATGAGTTATTAACCCTGATTTGGGTTAACATACGAGTTGACAACAATGGTTCGGGTAAACATGTGTTGGCAATAATGATTTGGGTAAACATGAGTTGTAACAATGATTTTGGTAAACATGAGTTGGTAGCAATGATTTTGATATACATCAGTTGACACTGATTTGGGTATATATGAGTTGGCAGCAATGATTTTGGTATACATCAATTTACACTGATTTGGGTAAATATGAGTTGGCAACAATTATTTTGGAAAACATGAATTGGTAACTATGATTCTGGTAAACATAAGTTTGAAACAATAATTTTGGTATGTATGAGTTGGCAACAGTGATATTGGTACAGTTGGCTGCAATGATTTTGTTATATATCAGTTGATACTGATTTGGGTATATATGAGTTGGCAGCAATGTTTTTGGTATACATAAATTGACACTGATTTGGGTAAATATAAGTTGGCAACATTTATTTTGGAAAACATGAATATTGGTAACAATGATTCTAGTAAACATAAGTTTGAAACAATAATTTTGGTATGCATAAGTTGGCAACAATGATATTGGTACAGTTGGCAGCAATGATTTTGTTATATATCAGTTGACACAGATTTTGGTAAACATGATTTGGCAACAATTATTTTGGTAAACATGAGTTGGCAGCACTGAATTTGCTAAACATGAGTTGGCAACAATGATTTTGGTAAACATGAGTTGGCAACAAAGATATGGAAATCATGATTTGGCAACGATGATTATGGTAATCATGATTTGGCAACGATTGTGGTAATCATGTGTTTGTTACATTGATTTTGGTAAATGTAGTTGGCAACACATTTTTAGCAAATATAAGATGGTGGTATATAGCTTTGTTGATATTGTGATCTAACTCTGTTATAACTCCACTGTTTGCTAACCTTTGTTTGTGTGTATATGTTGTAATTCAATAAAATGGAAGGTGTAACATTTGCACGTGGCTACAGTGCAAAGCAAGCTATGGAAGATTTATTTCATAGTGGCAGTGATTCGGATGGCAGTGATGCTGATGACGGTGGAACAGAAACACAAATAGAACAAAGTGATGAAATTTGCGTGAACGAACTGGAAATTGAACAGAATAATATATCGGAGGGAAGTGAAGATGAAGAAGAGCAAACGGAAGATGCAACAATTGTAAGTAGAAGTCGAAATATTGTATGGAGTACTAAAGAACCAACTGTTCGTAGGTTGCCATCTCGCAACATACAATGGTTTGTATCTGGTATTCCTGCTACAGTTGTAATTAACTCTGCTACTGATTGCTTCAAATAGTTTTTTACTGATGAAATGTTTGACATTATAGTTCGGTATACGAATCAAAGAGGAAATGAACTCAAGATGTCTGGAAAATTGATTGATTGGCGTGACATAGACAGGCGCGAGCTAATTTCATTTCTAGGCTTGCTGATTATATACGGCGTACAAAACGGCCGTGGGAAACCCATTGAGGAATTTTGGAATTGTGAATATGGCATCCCTCTTTTTCGTGCTACAATGTCACGTGTACGACTTCAGGCAATTTTGTGTTCCCTTCGTTTCGATGACCGCAACACAAGACTTGAAATAAAAGAAAGGACAGGAAATAAGGCTGAACCTATACAAGAGATATTTGATTTGTTTGTCGTGCAGTGTAAAATATCGTTTATTCCTTCCAGTAACATTACCATAGATGGAACATCTTTGTGTATACAGAGGTAGATGCAGTTTAGAGGTCTACATTCCTTCCAAACCAGGCAAGTACGGCATCAAGATTTGGTGTGCCGTAGACTGTGAAAATGGTTACTTGGTGAATCTTCAGCTGTACACTGGAAAACGTGATGTAAGAGAAGTGAATCAAGGCAAGAGAGTAGTAATAGATTTAGTGCAACATCTGGCTCAAAGTGGAAGAAACATTACTACAGACAACTTTTTCACTAGCTTTGACCTAAGCCAAAAATTGTTGGAAATGAATTTAACTCTTGTAGGTACTCTATGGTCATCACGAAAGGAAATTCCAAACGAGATGTTGCCTTCGAAGAGTAGAGACGAAAACACCACCATGTTTGCTCATAGTAGAACGAATAGTTAGAGTTAGAAGAGTAAAAATAGTATATTATACTTAAAAAGTTTAGTTTCAACATAAAAATCCCATGTCTGAAAATTTAACATTATAATTAAAACAGAGAACACATTACTTTGAGAGCTGTATTTTAATAGGTACGCCATGTTACACTAGGTGCCTTCATTAATTCTCATTGTTCTCCTACCATTTCTTATAAGTAAAATATATCGTTCACTTTAAATAAATAGGAATTACCAATTTTTATGTGTTTCTTCATATAACTTAAAATAGAGATATAGAAAATAATAAATAATCCGTCTGTTGAAATAGTAAAGATACTTTGTATTATGCAGTTTTGGTTGATAGACCTCCCCCTTTAAAAGTGGAACATTTATTTTACCAGGTATTTAGGTTTTGTACTGTTTTTGTAGTATTTTTATTTCATTTGTCTTAACTACTTTGATAGTAAAAAACATTATCTTTAGAATTTAGATGAGGTGGCGAAAACGCTATTTTCGCAAGAGCTCCGACGCACAGCGTGCCTTTAAAATTTTTCATTGATGAAATTTTATACTGAACCCAAACTACGCCTTCAAATAACATTGAGCATATTCTGTTATAATATCCACACACATCACAAGTAACTAATATCTTGCTACAAAATACAACTGCATAAATAAAACATTTTGGTCAAATTCTCCAAGTAACTTTGGGTTGATTAACAAACTGTAGAAACTGCATATACCTGATAAAATAATGTAGAAAGCTTTGTAGTGTATTTGACAAAAATATATTTATGAAAAAATAAGTGTTGACAAATAATTTATCTTTGTAATGTAAACACTGTAACAAAATGGGAGGGTAAAAAGTAGTCCAGCATGAAATACCCTGTTAAATACTTTCTCTACATCAAGAAAGACTACTACTGAATATTGTCGCCAGTTAAAAGTCGTGGTTATACGTTCAGTTAGTCTAACTAACTGATGAACAGTAGAGTGCTTTCTTCTAAAGCCCAATTGCTCGTTAGGAAAAATATTCGCGTTTTGAATATGAGTGTCGAGGCGGCGCAGCAGAACACATTCATGCACTTTTGAGAGCGTATGTAATAGGCTTATAGGGCGGTATTTTTGTGGCAAGGTCTGATCTTTGCCAGGCTTGGGATAAACAATTACACTGGCACGTTTCCAGGGCGTGGGGAAGTGCGCAAGTGTCATACTTGCATTTATGCACTTAGCCAGAGCCTCTAGTGTAGACTCTGGCAGCTGCTTGAGAATTATAGCTTGTAGGGTATCGAACCCAGGTGCTTTGCGGGGTTTCATACGTTTAATTATATGTTTTACCTCGTCGGCCTGCGTAAATTCAGGTTCGTCAGCTGAAGGTTGGCGAAGTCGCACTCGGAGGTCCCTATACAGGATGAGTGTGAATTCGACCGACAAACTTGGTGGGGTGATTCCTTACGCAAAATAAGGTAGGGTTTACATTTGACAATTGTCCCGAAAGTGCATATGAAGGGTGTTAGGAGCCCTTGAAAATGTGTTTTCAAAATGGATTATAATTAAAATATCGAACAATGCTGGAGATGTAGCAATTACAATGTGGACATGTTATGGGCTATAATAAGACGTCTGACCCCAACATGGTAAGATGGTACAAATCATCCCCCTTCATGAACAAATGGCATATTTGAAATTTCTATCACATGAAATTTGGTAGCCGTAACGTGTAATCGTAATTTGACCATTGTTTCTGAAAGAACATGTTCAAATCAACATAAAAGGTCGCCTTAGTACAAGACCCTTAGGCCTACCATTTCCCCAGAAACAGCGATGTAAGTAACGGAGGGTGGAGTGGAGTGTCGTTACCGAACGCCTGTGCGGATATGTAACATGTCTTGCACCGCTACCACAGAGCCATGCTGAGCATTAAATCGTTCAAACGTGTCCGCCTCCTAGCAAGGTGATTCAGGTTCGATCCTCAATT